>CM076577.1:1087817895-1088079321 GCA_034641835.2 Pinus albicaulis
TCTCTACATGCATACTCAGGACCTCCTATTCTTATGGGGACAATTCAGCAGTTGTAGCAACTGGCCAAGGAAGAGTGCAATTTGAAGATGGAAGTTTTGAGAATGTCTTGCAGATTCCAAGGTTTTCTATGAATCTTATCTTAGTGTATCAAATGACACACACGGGTAGCGGACAGAAAGTGGAATTTACCCCGGATTTCGTGAGCATTTATGACATGCAAAACAACTTAAAGATTGCATCTAGCAAGGTAATTGATCAATCTCGTATGTATACATTTTCTGATTTGGTTCCTCAATAAAATTATATTTTTCTACTTACAAGTGCAAATGAAGAAAGTAGGATTTGGCACGAGAGATTTGGGCACTTGAATTTCAGATATATGCAGCAGCTTAGCAAGCAAGGGATGGTCAAAGGATTTCCAACCTTTGAATTTTCAAATGGTGTTCATAATGGATGTGCTCTTGGAAAGCATCCACAAGACAAGTTCGAGAAGGGGCATGCATGGAGAGCCTCTTCACCTTTGAAACTTGTACACAGTGATCTCATGGGTCCATTTACAGTGCTTTCAATGAGAAAAGCAAGATACGTGTTGTAATTTATAGATGATTACACGAGATTCACTTGGGTTTAGTTCTTGAAACTCAATTATGATTTTTTTCAACATCTAAATATTTTCAAAATGCATGCGGAAAATCAGTCTGGAAAATGCATCAAGATTCTCCACACAGATAATGGGATGGAATATGTCAACAAAGATATCAAGAATATTTGTAATGAAGTAGGCATATATTTTCATCATACAATTCCTTACACTCCACAGCAAAATGGGGTGGTTGAAAGGAAGAATCGATCTTTGAAAGAGATGGTACATTGCATGTTGCATGCAAGATCTCTAAATTCGTCAAAATTTTGGGCTGAAGCTATCAATTGTGCCTCATACATCCAAAACAGATCTCCTCATAAATATGTTACTATAAAAACACCTTTTGAGGCTTGGACTGGCATGCAACCTGAAGTCAGTCATTTCTGCATTTTTGGATCTTGAGCATGGGCACACGTTCCTATAGAGAAGAGAAAGGCTTTGGAGCCTCAAAGTAAAGAATGCATTTTGTTGGATATTCTAATGAAGTCAAAGGGTATATATTTCTTGATATCAACATTGAAGAGCTCTTTATTGAAAGGAGTGTAAAGTTTGACGAAGATATTTTTCATGCACCAGCAGATGAACTTGTTACCAAGTTTCCATCACCACTCATTGATGAGTATGCAGATGAAACTTCATATCAGAATTTTGATGAATATGAGCCTTTGCCTGTGATACTTGTTGGACCACCAGCTGTTGAACATCGAGATCATACTTCTGCATGTAGTTCAGAAGATTCTCGACCACCTTCAACACAAAAATGGTCTAGCATGAGTGATATCCTTGATGATCCTGCCTCTATACCTTAGTTTGAGGAAGATCCGTGAGCACTCTTAGCTATGGAGCCATGCATGCCCATGCATGCTTATATGATGCATGCATCAGATCCAAATACTTATGCAGAAGCAACTGGACATCCTGAATGGGAAGCAGCAATGGATGAGGAATATAACTCTCTCATCGAGAACCAGACTTGGGATTTGGTTCCACTACCTTCCAATCATAAACTTGTGAGGTGCAAGTGGGTTTGCCAGACCAAGAAAGTAGCAAATGGTCAAGTTAGTCAATATAAGACATGGTTGGTAGAAAAATGTTTTCAGCAGGTACATGGTGTCAACTATGATGTGACTTTTTCTCTAGTGGAAAAAATGGATTCCATTCAGCTAGCTCACTCCATTACAGCAACAAGAGGATGGGAGTTTCATCATATGGATGTGAAGAATTCCTTTATTCACAATGATCTCGAGGAGGAAATATACATGGAGTAGTTGTAGGGATACATGCACAATTCATATCTGGTATGAAAACTAAAGAAGTCTCTTTATGGCCTCAAGCAGGCACCTAGAGCATAGTATGCAAAGATGGATTCTTATTTGTTATCTCAAAATTTCTTACGCTACAAATCTAATTCCAATGTTTATTTTTTGAAGAAAATTGACTCCTTTTTTATCATAGTACTTTACGTAGATGATATTTTGATAATAGGTAGTTCATCTTTTGTCATTACTGAGATTAAAACTGCATTGCATAAGCGGTTTTCTATGACAGACATGGGCTTGCTAAATTTTTTCCTTGGACTAGAGATCAATCAGAGTGTTTCTGGGATTACCATTTCTCAACCAAAGTATGCTAGAGATCTTTTGGCATGATTTCACATGAGTGCCTTCAAGCCAACAGACACACCTTTCTTATGAGTTGAGAATGGCAAAGACACACTATTGGTTGATTTCACACTCTACCGTCAGCTTGTGGGAAGTCTTATTTATCTCACTCACTCCCGTCCTAATCTCTCATATGTCATAGGAGCAATTTCTAGATACATGCAGGAGCCTCATGAGTTACACTGGAAAGTTGCAAAGCGCATCCTTCGGTATGTCCAAGGGAAAATCACCTATGGGATTCATTATGCAGCCAATTTTTCTTTGAATCTCATTGGGTTAACAGATTCAGATTGGGTTGGTGACAACATTGATCACAAGTCCACCTCTGGTTATGTACTTAGTTTGGGATCTGGCCCAATTTTTTGGTCAAGCAAGAAGCAGGTTGCCATTGCTTTATCATCAGCAGAGGCTGAGTATAGAGGAGAAATCAATGCCACTACTTAGGTCATTTGGCTACAAAATTTCCTATCTGAGCTTGGGATCGGTGCCCATCTTCAAACTGTCATCTGTCGTCTCGGGGTGAAGGACACAACTGCCTAGCAGTTGTCTTTTCTCTACTTTTGCATTATATTTTTAGGGGGGGTTTTTCTTCCCACTAGGTTTTCCCTCTTTCCTCCTTTTCATGCATTGTATATGGGTACCTAAAATGGTCATGTTGTCAAGAATTATTTATTTTGCATCACACTCACCTAATTTATGCTTAAGGGGGGGGTGTTGGTGTACATGCACCTAGATTAGCTTTAGTTCAACTCTACAGATTGCATGCAATGTGCACTTGTATTTAGCTACTTAAATTGAGTGATTTACATGCACATATATAGCCTTAATTAGCTTTATTTCAACTCTATATATTGCACGTGATGTGTACTTGTTTTTAGCTAGTTAACTCAAGTGCTTACATGCGATGTGCACTTGGCTTAGTTAGTTAACTCTAGTGCTTGCATGTGGTGCATGTGCACATTAGCAGAACATAAAACACACTTAGCTTCAATCAGCTTTAACTATCCATAGTTATTGCATGTACAACTAAGCTTAACTCAGTTTCTTTTATGTATTGATTCTCATATTGATGAATTAATTTAATTTTTTTCTCCATTCGTGCTCACTCCTTTGTTCTCTTGCAAGTTTGTTCATTATTTTGCAAATCTAGATCTTTGTGTCTCAAAATATCACAAGTGGCTATGACTTGTGCAATATTACACATCACTTACTTGTGTACAGTTTTCATGAGCAATCTATCTTCATAGATTAATGCAAGATATGTGTTATCAATTTTTCCAAAATTGGGAAGTTCGAGTTGATTATTTTTTTATCATTACGGTAAATTCATATAAACAACATATGAGGACATAATTCTAAATTAAGTGTGGTTATAAATACCGGCAGTGGTAGGCTTTGGCATTGGATGCAATTGAAATAATCTTGATGAGTTATCGATTCTCTCTTAAATTTGAGATTAGCTACTTTGAACTTGCACAAACTTTTGATCTAGATTGCTCCCAGAGTTGACTTTGTCTGTTCTTCGGTGTTTTTTTTTATTGAAATTAATAACCACAACTCAATCTCCCTTGTTTTTCAGATTATCCAGAGCACATTTGAGGGAAATTTTGTTTCAGACTGAGTAGTCCACTCCAAATTCGATATTTTCTTCTCAGCGTAGCCTTCAAAGAGTGTTGTAAATTGTAGCTACATGGTTGCTTTCAACAAATTGACATGCTAGTAATCAGAGAAACTTCCACACTTCTTCACATGCATATTGTTGCCTCAATCGTCAGATCTAGCACTAGTTAATAAGTAATTTCATACTTCAATTGTTTTCACCAAATCCGCATAGGATGAGATAACAAGACACAACCTACTCCAAAAAAATTGAATGTTTCACTTCTCGAATAAAAAAGTATTCGGAAAATCTCTGCCACTAACATCAAACAACTAGAGATTGACTTTATGTATTTGATCGGGCTCTGTGTTTCAGCCGCGATGAAACCGAAAAAACCAACCAAAGATTTAAACCTCTTATGGCTCTTGAATGTAAAATGATTTGTCATTTTGATATGAATAGTTTTTATTTTATAATAGTTTTGTTTTATATTTTTTTATTATATAATATTATTTATTTTATTTTAACATAATTATGATGTTAATTTAGTTAAATTAAATGTTAATTTAAAATTTTTACATATAATTTAATCGTGTATATAATTTAACTAATCAGTAAATAAATAAATTTGTAATTAGTTTAATTCATTTAATTTAACTATAATTTAATTTATTAATTTGTATATATTTAATTAATCTAATAATAGTAATTACTTAACCTTTAATTTTAATTAGAATTTTTTAATTAAAATGCTCAATTTTAATCTAGTATGTATTTTTTCAATATTTGGGCAGTTTTAAAACTTCAACTTTGGAAAGGCATATCTAAAGTTCGATTCTATAAGGTCATTGTCACTTGTCATTAGATCTTGGTGATGGGGTCTCTCAAATCAAACATCATTTTGTTGTTGGGCCCACCTATTATTTCGCTCCAAACAATATGGTTCATTTACAGTGCCTAGAAACCCTTCTGCCTCTATTTCAAATGTTTTTCTATTTATATTCGAGGGTCAAAAAAACCCCAAAACGCTTTCGGGGTTCCCTTTGCACCATAAGATGCAAATGCTTGTATATATATCAATGGACATGTATGTCATTGTAATCATCTTCATCTTTTATATATATATATATATATATATATATATATATATATATATATATATATATATATATATATATATATATATATTTCATAATTTTAAAATGTATATTATAAATATATTTGAATTTAACACATGTAACTCAATTGTGAAAATAAATTAATCTCTTTCATTACAAGTTTATTATACTGAAAATTTTGAAAAATAATTTATTGATGAAGATACGATATATATTCTACATGAAAAAAATACTTTATATTCATGTATGAATACACTTTTTTATATTTTAGAGTGATTGTTTAAAAGAGGAAATGTTTTGACTGCAACATGACTCTATGTAAGATTTAGTAAATCTTGATCATTATTGAAAAAATTGGCTTATGATTGTTCATATGGTCTTGTGTATTGATTTTTGAACAAACATGTAATGATAAGAAATGTAGATTTGAAACTTTTCAATCATAACATGCTAGCAGAGAAAAAGTGAACATAGTTCTACATATGTGAAGCATGGATGACCATTTTTTCATGTTCCTCCTATCCTATATAGTCTACAATAGCAAAGGTTGTTGTTGGAAGATCTGGTGCATCTTTAGAGAGACCATCAGCAACAACGTTTATTCCTTTTAAGAATGTGTGAAAAGGATAACTAGTCAAAGAAAGTTAGTGCTTTTGTGACATATTATAAAATTAGCTAAAGATAGATAATCTTAACATTAATCTTTTGGCTGGTCCAAATGATCATGTGTAATATGGCCGACCTTCGACTTGGAAACACCACTCTTCTAGTATTTCTATAACCCTTAATAATTAAATGCAGAAGTGTTAAATTTTTTTTTTGCTAGCCTGAAACATTAGTGAGCCCTTGTATTGCACCAAGAGTGCTCCAACTCCTAGGGGCCACCCTACTTTACTTTATCAACCTGGGGTTTGTACAAACTTGGAGGTGACATTGCTATATACATAGCAGATGCATTTTGTTCATGTCATCCTCTTCTGCTTTACAATAGGGTGTTATTTCTAAGGGTTCTCAGTGTAAGTTTTAACCCTGTACAGAAATTGTCTACAAACGAATCTTAAAGACAGAAAATAAACAATAGCGAGAGCATAAAACATAAAACAGATATACACAGATATTTTCCCCTGAATCCCAAATCGGGACTACTAGCTTGATTTTTCATCATATTCCTTTTAGTGTTACAACACATATATATACATGTCGAAGCATTCATAAACCCCAATCCATTAACGCTGCATTAGAACAAAACCGTAGTTCCCTTGACCAGATCTACAAAATACCAGGGGTTGAAAACCATTGTCTCCCAAAACCATGTGCAAACCCATGCACAAAACCATGGGTGGGTTCGCGCGTGGGGCTAATCGTGGAAAGAATATAACGCGTACCCAACATTCTCCCACTTGTTGTTTTCTTTCCGCAAGGGGCCACATGAGGGCTTAATCATCCGTCCAGCTCTGCAACACCCATTGTTTCTCTACACCAAGAGAACTCTGGGAGCTCACAGACTTCGTCAATGCATTTGCAATATTCTTCAAAGTGTCCAACTTTACCAACAACACCCTTTTATCCTCAACCATATCTCTCACAAAGTGATATTGAACATCAATGTGATTTGTCTTTGAATGATAAGCAGGGTTCTTAGCCAAGGAAATTGCACTTTGGCTATCGCAGTCTATCCTTATAGCTCGTTGCACCAACCCCATACTTGAACACAAACTCTATAACCAAACTGCTTCCTTGCTTGAATGAGTGGATGCCATGTATTCTGCCTATGTAGTTGAAAGAGCCACTAAAAAATGTCTTTTACTCATCCAACTGACTGCATCTCCAAATAGGCTAAACACATACCCACTTATAGATCTTATTTGGTCCAGATCTCCAGTTGAGTTTGCATCAACAAAACCATGAATGTCCAAAAATATTTCCAATCCTGTTCTTCCCTGGTAGCACAAACCATAATCACTAGTGCCATGCAAATATCTGAAAACCCACTTCACTATTGTCCAATGCTCCTTCCCTGGTTTTGACATAAGCCTGCTCAATACTTCCACTCATGTCCAATTTCTGGTGTGGTACAGACCATTGCATACATCAAGCTACCCACTGCACTTGCATATGTAACATGAGACATATCCTCCTCTTCTTCTTGTGTCTTGGGACAGTGTTCAACAAAAAAATTTACACCTACAGGAATAGGAACCTTCACTGGTTTACTATCCTGCATATTGAACCTCTATAATATAGTCTCGACATACTTCCTTCGGTTTAACCAGAGCTTCCTCTTTACTAGATCTCTCTTAATTTCCATGCCCAAAATATAGTTTGCAACACCAATATCCTTCATGTCAAATTTGGAGAACAATTGGGTCTTCGAATCTTGGATAATTTCTTTGTCATTTCCAATCAATAACATATCATCTACGTACAAGACCAAATAAATAAAATAGTCACCAATTAATTTAAAATAAACACAGTGATCCTCCTTGCTTTTGGTAAATCCAAGTCCCCGTATATAGGTATCAAATTTCTGATACCACAAACTTGGTGACTATTTTAACCCATACAAAGACTTCTTTAACCTACATACCAGTTCTCTCTTACCCTTACCATAAATCCTTCAGGTTGCTTCATGTATATCTCCTCTTCCAGATCCCCATGAAGAAATGTTATCTTCACATCCATCTGTTCTACCTCAAAGTCAAATGAAGTAGCAATAGATAAAAGTAATCTAATAAAACTAACCTTGGCAACAGGAGAAAAAATATCACCAAAATCAATTCCGGACACCTAGGAATAACCTTTTGCTACCAATCGAGCTTTGTATTTCTCCACCTTGCCTTCTACATTCATATTTTTCTTAAACACCCATTTTCTCCCAATGGGCTTCCTTCCAGCTGAAAACTCCACCAGATCCCATGCCTCATTTTTGTGCAAGGATGCCATTTCATCAACCATGGCCTCCTTCCAGAGTTTTCCATCCTCTGAATCTAGTGCCTCCTTGAAAGTTCTAGGATCATCATCAGTTATAGTTAAAGAAAAATTTGAACAAAAAGCAGATGGACTATACCTTTCTGGTTGCCTTCTTTTCTGAACTGATCTTCTCATAGCTGGAGTTTGTGGCTCTTCCTCTTCTGAATCTTCTTCTGTTGTAGAGTCTGATTCATCCTCCTTTAGCTCAAACTCTATCATCTCAGGTTCCTTTGGTAGGACTTGATGTTTAACAACATCTTTCACCTCTCTAAACACCACATCTCGGTTGTACACAACCTTCCTTGTTTCCAGGTTCCAAAGCTTGTAACCTTTTAAACCATCCTTATACCCAATAAAGATGCACCTTTCATATTTATTTTCCAACTTGTTCCTTTTATCCTTTGGAACATGTACATATCCATCACATCCAAATACCCTTAGATGTGAAAGAGAGGGTTTCTTACCAGTCCATACCTCATGTGGAGTCTTATCCTCCAACGCCGATGAAGGTGATCTGTTAACCAGGTAACATGTAGTCTCCACTGCTTCTGCCTAGAATTCTTGTCCTAACTCGGTACCACTGAGCATGCTTCTTGCCTTTTCCATCAACGTTCTATTCATTCCTTTTGCAACTTTGTTTTTCTGAGGTGTGTATGGATTAGTCTTTTGTTGTGCTATACCACACTTCTTATAGAATTCTTCAAATTCCTTCTTGCAAAACTCAACACCTTTGTCTTCTTCTCTGTATGGTTTTCCATCAAAGCCTTAAATTCTTTAAATATGTCAAAGACTTCAAATTTCTTTCTCAAGAAATATATCCATGTATTCCTTGAGAAGTCATCTATGAATGAAACATAGTACACAGACTTTCCTAGTGATGGAACTGACATGGGTCCAAACACATCACTGTGCACAAGCTCTAATATCTTGTTTTCCCTCTTATCGACAGAAGAAAAACTCACCTGATTCTGCTTCCCATATACACAACATTCATAGAAATCAAAATCTAGAGAGAAATTAGACATACCTTCTACTATACCATTTATATGCAGTATTTGAAGACCCTTCTCTCCAATATGTCCAAGCCTTTGATGCCATAGAATGGTCTTTTCTCCAGAGACCACTATGCTTTCCGCTCCACTTTCAAGAACCAAAATTTTTTTGCACCCATCAATAACAATGCTACACTGAAGCTTGTACATAGTTCCAATCCAAACTCCCCACATTAATACCAGTGCTCCCCGAACCATCTTGCATGTATCTTTATCGAACACTATTTTTACACTTGCATCATCCATCTTGCTTACAGAAATCAAATTTATGGCCAATGTAGGAATATGCAGAACACCAAGAAGTGTTCTAATCCTTCCACCTTGTAGCTTAAACTTTACATTTCCACATCTGAATATTCTGGCCTTCCTATCATCCCCTAAGAAGACATCACCACCATCATACTTCTCATACTCACAGAACCACTCCCTATGCGAAGTGAAGTGAAAAGATGCACCTGAGTCAATCAACCATGACTCATGATCTACATGTCTATTTGAAGAAGAGGCCAAATACACATCCCCACCTTCATCTGAAGTGGTTTTTGCCTCTGCAGAAGAAGCATCCTTAGATCCCTTTCATTTCTCAGGAGCTTTAGATTTGTAGTCCCTTTTGTAGTGCCCTTCCTTTCCGCATTTCCAGCACACCTTTACAAACTTTCCCGAAGATTTAGATCTCCCACTCAAAACCTTATTCTTGTTTCTGTTATGGGATCTTCCTCATATAGACAAGGAATCTCCATTCTAGACCTCCATATTTCTCTGTCTCATTTCCTCCAACAGCAAGGCTGAGACAATGTCATCAAAATTAAAGGTAGTTGTATTGCTACCTATTGCAATCACTAGAATGTCCCACGAATCTGGTAGAGAACACAAAAAATTGATGCACTTATCTTCATCAGAGATTTTAATATCAACAAATAACAACTGACTTACCACAGTATTGAAGGAATTCAGATGCTCTATCATGGAGTCTCCATCCTTCATCCTCAAGTCATACAGCTTTTTCCGCAAGAACAATTTATTCCCTAAAGACTTAGATTGGTATAAAGTCCCTAGCTTGTCCCACAAAGTCTTCTCCGTAGCTTCCCCAGGTAAATTCAACAATACCGAATCTGAGACACACAACTGTATTGTGCTCTTTTCCTTCCGATCCAGCTTCTTCCAGTCTTCATCTGACATTCTCGTTGGTTTAGTACCCATATCTATCGCAATCCACTGATCTTTATCCACCAATAGATCCTCCATCTTGATCTTCCACAACTCAAAACTTTGACCATTAAATTTCTCGATCTCTATATTTCCACTGCTCACCATATTCTTTCATCGCAAGAATCAATCACGCAAATCTCCCACTAAACAGGATCTACCACACGCCCGAGTAAAAAACCCCTCAGCAACAAAGGCATCTCCTTGAAGCTGAAACTGCTTTGATACCAAATGTAGGTTTTAACCCTGTACATAAATTGTCTGCAAATGAATCTTAAAGACAGAAAATAAATAATAGCGAGATTATAAAACATAAAACAAATATACACAGATATTTTCCCCTGGATCCCAAATCGGGACGACCAGCTTGATTTTTCATTATATTCCTTTTAGTGTTACAATACATATATATACATGTCGAAGCATTCATAAACCCAAATCCATTAACCCTCGATTAGAACATAACCGTAGTTCCCTTAAGCATATCTACAATATACCAGGGGCCGAAAACCATTGTCCCCCATAACCATGTGCAAACCCATGCAAAAAACCATGGGGCTAATCGTGGAAAGAATATAACACATACCCAACACTCAGTGAAGTCTATCACACTTCAATGAAGCTAAACTAAATTATAGAAAGGAAATGATAGAAGGAAACTAAAATAAATCGCTAAAAAGAAATGACAAAAAGGAAAATAATCTAAATTGTTGAAATGAAATGACAGAAATGAAACTAATTTAATTTGCAGAAAAGGATATGACTGAAAAGAAACTAAACTATATTGCTAAAAATAAATAGAAGAAAGGAAACTAATTCTAAGCCACACTTAACTTGCCCAATCGGCTTACCAAGCCCTACTCTATCTATCATGCTCCTATCTATGCAGCTATACATGACCTAATTCTAATTTCAAGAAGTGTTCTTGCAGTTTGGAGGAAAAAGGGCTAAAGAGGCTAATAGAGGGGTTAACGCATAAAACAAGGCTTAGAAGTGGAAATCGGGGGTTTAGACCTTATAAAACCTTATTATAGTGAAGAAAATGCTTGGGAGTGGAATGTTTTGGAAAGTGTGATGGCGGAGAAGTGAGAGTATAGATCGAGAGTGGGAACGAACTGCGATCTACGAAAAGGTAAAATCTGCGAAGTGCAATATGTGATATCACAATATCACAATCGGCTGAAAGAGTAGTAAGTATTAACGAAAACCACTAAATGATCAAAGTGTGAAATACGACAGGGATAAAGCAGCGAAATCCGATGAGGTAAATGTTGTGAACTGCGATTTGTGATGTGGTAAATGTTGCGAAGTGCGATATGCGATATCGCAATATTGCAATCGGTTTTTGGAAGCAGTAAGTGTTAATGAAAAGGGAAAACAATGTGAAGTGCGATGTGCAATGTAGTGGAGTTATCACATCCGTGAAATGAGTGGTAAGTGTTAAAAGGAAAAAGGTAAATGGTGCAATTTGTGATTTTCGATTTCACGATATCACAATCGGGGAAAACGAGCAGTGAATGTAAAGGGAAATTTTAAAAGTTTTGTTTTGCAAAGTGCGATGTACGATAGTGAGAATTTTGAGAAGAAAAGGGCGGAGGTCAAACTTTAAAGGTTTTCAAGTGTTTTGTGAAGAAAAAGGTGTGGTAACTGTGATGAGGAAAAATGAAGGAATAGAGCGTAACAGAGTTGTTTGGGAGTGAATATAGAGATGGAAAACGAAGTGAGGAAGGCTTGATGATATTCCTAAGGACTTTGATGCTTATTCTGGTAAACAAAGTTGTGTATTCATGCACGAGAAAACAAAAAAAAAAGGTGTGATAAAAGCATTGAACGGAAACCAGTTTTTGGGTTTGTGGGAAGGTTCGCCCTCCTCGAACTATATTGACAGAGATGAGAAGGGGGTCTCGATCCAAAAATTTTTGGTCCTCCTCCATTCTATTACTCTCACAAGCAGATGAAAAACTACTGTAGCACACTGAAAGCAAAACTAAGCAGCAATGAAACTATCAGAAACTAGCTAATTGTTAAATAATAGAACTAACTAAATGGAAAAAACAAAACTCAAGCTAAATGACAGAAAGGGAGAATGAAACACTAGAGAAGATGAGGCACATGAGTTGGGCCCTAACCCATGAGCTCGACTCTATGGAGTTATATCAATAGAATGGCATCTCTGTACTCATTTCATAAAAAGGAACAATCTGTTACATCCATAAAAGTTTTAACAGAGCCTAATGGCTTTATAGAAAAAATTCGAATCCAATGGAATGGAATGGAAGTGGGATGGAATGGAAGTCGTCGCTAATTATCTCTTTATTAGCTTTATTTATCCTCAAGGGTAGCTACCAACAGCTCCCTAAAAAATAGGTAATAATTCCACTTGACTCCAAGTGACGTATGGCTTGTGTGCACTTGGTCTTGAGTCACTTGGTTGCCTCTGGAATTCGAATTGCTAGAGGGGATCTCATGAGTATCCTTTGGTTTTCTTTGAGAGTTAAGGAGGGTGGAAAACCCCCTTGAATATCTCCAATATTTCTCTGTGATTTCCTGATATTGTGCTCATTTATTCTCTAATCTTGATCTTCTAGTGGCAAGGAGAAAGTCCCTAAATCATCTCCTTCTCCAAATCTGCATAATCTGCCAAATATTCTCACAATATTCTACAAAAATAACCAATATTAGGCACAAATATGCAATTACCTTTAAACCTTCCTAATAAAATATTGAACCATAAGAAAATATTATTAAGTACAGAAGGAGAGATTTAATCTATATATTCATGTGCATAAGGAAGGTAGAAGGGCTTAAGAAAGGTTAGATGGGCCTTATATTATGTCTAATTTAGAGGCCCATCATCACCCCCCTACTGAAATTGTTGCTCATCCTCTGAGCAACCTATTCATCCTCCTTGCCTTATGGTTGTTCTTGCATGCTGGATTGTTTCATTTTCTATTTATTGGCCCATGCGCTACTCCTCTTGCTAATATTATTGCTATTCTTCTTGCATTTCTTCTTATAGGTGCTTCATGGAGGTCCTTAGATGCCTTAATCAAATCTTTTTTGCATGCCAAGAGGTGGTGGATCCACCTTTTTTTTTTCATGCAGAATAACTCATAGTTATTTTTTCTGTGAACTGAGTTCACCCTTGGTCACCCCTTGGTACTCCTTGTCTTCTATTATAATGAACTGCTTACTACCCAATTTCTCAAGTCCTTTTTACTTTTTCCTTGTTCCTCTTCATGGCGCAAAAGGTGAGGCCAGTTACTAGAGAAGGCTGAGGTTGCTCTGCTACTGATTTTGGCTATATAAAAAACTTTCCTTATTACACTTTTTAACGTTTTCTTAAGCTAAAGTAGATTCAAATAAAGGGTTAGATGATTGCATACATGAGCCTTACCATTGATTTTTTTTTGCAAGTGATATTGAAGCTGCTACTGAAGTTGCATGTGGTGATCTGCTTGAGGTCCTTTTGGAGCTTCCAAGCATAGGAGGAGGAATCCCAAGTGTGACTACCTTTGACTAAAGTGTTGACCAAATTTTATTTTTGTGCCAACTTACTGTTTTTCTTCTTGAAAAGGTTGGAGAGCACCTCCATTCATTAGAGAGAGATACATGGAGAAATGCCAAAAAAAAGAAAAAAAGAAAAAAATCTTTTTTTTGTAAGGCCTACTAGTTGCCATAATGAGGTTTTCAACTAGTAGGTCTGCCTAGGCGCCTCAAAGGAGGTTTTCACCTAGGATATTTTATTTTTTCTCTTTTTTTTTTAACCCAATGACCGCCTCATGGAGGTTTTCAATCAGTGAGCCAATCTCAGAAGCCTCAAAAGAGGTTTTCACCTGATATTTTATTCCTTTTACTTTTTTTTCCTTTTCCACTTTTTTACTCTACTTGAAGAAAAAAAAACCTTTTTCAAGTATAGGACTACTTCCAATGGAGCCATGTACACATCAAGATGATAGATAAAATTAGGTACACACATGGAATACATGCTTTGACATGTACCTGAATATGAGAGATGAATTGCTTTCACTGGGATTGTATCAAGTACTATTGGAGAAGAGTGTGTTGTTGCAACTTAATGAGTGTTTGGAACCATATGTCAATATAGTTTTGATTTCCCTGGTCCACTTGATGATTTGGATCACCTTTGATGTCCTCTTCTATTATGACATTCAAATCTTCCTCTTTTTGTTGATTTTTCTCTTGAACACATGGATGAAATGCTGGTAAACATGAGGAAAATTTCTCAACATATGATTATGATGTCGGCTTTTCATCAAGTGTAACCCTTGACCTTTTGATCTCCTCATTTGTATCTTCTTCTTCTTGATGTTGTCCTTCAATGACATTAATAAAATATCTTCTTTGAAATACCTTTCTTGAAGTAAGATGAAAACCATTTAGATCAAGAGGATATGTTTGGTAGTGTTGTACCTCAACATTATAAGTGGGTTGAGATACTTCATGGTGTGGGTTTGGAAATGGTGGTAAAGGTAGTTGAGTAGGGGTGGATATATGAGATGGATGTGGTTGAGGTTGTGGTTGTGGTGGAGGTGGATGGTAGGGATAGCATGGAGTTGGGTATGGAGGATATTGAGGGAAATATTGAGGATGTTGAGGATTTTCCCAATAAGGTCATTGCCAACCATGTTGCCAAGATTGGTTTTGGAGTTGAGATGGCCAAGGTTGCCCAAGAGGGAGTGTGTCCTAATTAGTTTGAGATGGATGCGAATAAGCTTGAAATTATGGAGTGGTTCCTTGCATCATATCAAGTTGACCAAGCTGCCAAGGTCTCCTTGGAGCAACATAACATAGCTTCTTTGGTGATTGCCTTGCTCCATTGTCTTCTTGGTAAAATTCTTTAAACCTAGGGAATGATGAACAACATTTAGTAGCATATGATTCTACATGGATAAAAAAAAGATCAACATCTTCTTTTTGCTCATTTCTCACTCTTAACATTTCCACTTGTTCACTTAGATTGCTAAGAATTTATGTTTTAAAGTTGTCAAGAAAATTTCCAAGTTCATCTTGCCTTACTAATGTTGATGTTGACTTACTTACTCTTTCCCTTCCTCTTGATATGTGCTTGCATGTTTCAGAAATTTCTTCAAATGACAATTGATATACATATCCTTTACTCATGAGATTAAGGAGGTCAATCCACTCATCCCCAATTGTTCTAGGTAAGAGTGTTTTTAGTGTGTCAAATCCTAAATGATGCACTTTTTCCCTCTTAACATTATACATGAACCTCTCTCTTAGATCCTCAAGGCTCTCATATTCTTCTTGGTTCATTCTAAAATTTTCTTCTCTAAGATCACGTTCTTTGTATTTTTCTAGAAATATCCTTTTCATATCATTCCATGATCTTATTGGATTAGTACCTAGACTCATGAACAATTTAAGAGCTCTATCCTTGAATGTTGCAGAGAACAATCTTATTTTTTGAGTGTGTGATAAGTAGCCATAAGACCTACAAAGTATCTCAAATTCAAAGAGAAATATTTCTGGATCCTCTGTCCTCATACAATGAAAGTTGGGAAGGAAATATGGAGGGATGTTCTTCATATGTAAATTGATGTCCATATCTTGAATGGAAACACAATAAGATCTTGTTCATTGTCATCATATCCATCCATCTCTTCTACCTTCAAAAGTGTATGGTGATGCGGTTCTTACTGCACCACGTGGTCAAGTGGGGGGGTTGGTATTAGAGAAGTATTTTACTTTTATTTTTTTAATTTATGAGTATCCTTACTCCTATGAGCCATGAAAATCAGATCTTTTTGTATATTTTTTCTTTTTTATATTTCTGAAATGGCATGAAAAGAAAGGAAAGAAGAAAATAATGCTAAAAAAATCAAAGCATCTACTAGACACCTCCCCACAATGGCACCAAAAAGTGGTAAGCCCTAGTATTGCACCAAGAGTGATGCAACTCCCAGGGCCTACCCTACTTTACTTTATCAACCATGTGTTCGTACAAACTTGGAGGTGGCAGTGCTATATACACAAAAAATTCATTATGTTCATGTCATCCTCTTCCGCTTTATGAAAGGGTACTATTTCTAAGGGTTCTCAGTGAAGTCTATCACACTTCAATGAAACTAAACTAAATTTCAGAAAGCAAATGATAGAAGGAAACTAAAATAAATCACTGAAAATAAATGATAAAAAGGTAACTAATATAAATTGCTGAAAAGAAATGAAAGGTATGAAACTAATTTAATTTGCAGAAAATGATATGAATGAAAAGAAAGTAAACTATATTGTTGAAGAGAAATGGAAGAAAGGAAACTAATTCTAAACCACACTTAACTTGGCCAATCGGCTAAACAAGCCCTACTCTATCTATCATGCTCCTATCTATGCAACTATACATGACCTAATTCTAATTTGAAGAATTGTGCTTGCAGTTTGGAGGAAAAATGGCTAAAGAGGCTAATGGAGGGCTTAACGCATGAAACAAAGCTTAGATGTGGAAAGCAAGGGTTTAAACCTTATAAAACCTTATTATAGTGCAAAAAAGGCTTGCGAGCGGAATGCTTTCGAAAGTGCGATGGTGGAGAAGCGGGAATACAGTTCGGGAGTAGGAGCGAAGTGCGATATGCGATATTGCAATATCGCAATCGACTGAAAGAGCGGTACATGTTAATGAAAACAAATAAATGATGCCAAGTGCGAAATGCAATGGGGATAAAGTGACGAAATGACATGAGGTAAATGTTGCAAACTATGATTTGCGATATGGTAAATTTTGCAAAGTGCAATATGCGATATCGCAATATCGCAATCGGCTGTTGGAAGCAGTAAGTATTAACGAAAAGGGAAAAAAATGCAAAGTGTGATGTCCAATGTGGCAGAGTTATCGCATCGGCGAAACGAGTGGTAAGTGTTAAAATGAAAAAGGTAAACAGTGTGATTTGTGATTTGCAATTTCACAATATCGCAATCGGCGAAAATCAGTGGTGAGTGTAAAGGGAAAAGGTAAAAGTTGTGGTTTGCGAAGTGCGATGTAAAATAGCGTTAAGTTCCAGAAGAAAAGGGTGGAGGTCAAACTTTAAAGGTTTTCAAGTGTTTTGTGAAGAAAAAGGTGCAGTAGCTACGATGAGGAAAAAGGAAGGAATAGAACGTAACAGAGGTGTTTGGGAGTGAACATAGAGATGGAAAATGAAGCGGGGAAGGCTTGATGATATTCCTAGGGATTTTGATGATTATTCCTACAAACAAATTTGTGGATTCATGCACAGGAAAACAAAAAAAATCCGTGATAAAAATAGTGAACGGAAAGCCGTTTTTGGGTCTGTGGGAAGGTTCGCTGATGTAAGGTTTAAGTTTTAGCTAAAAATTAAAATTGCTCGAAATTTCTTCAAACCTAAACGACTGGATAGAGTTCGTCACCAAAATTTGGCTGCAACTCGTTTCATCAAAATCCGAGTTCGTATGAATGAGTTATCATCTGTTGTTCGTTTTCCAAAACAGGCAAAAAAATGAGCAGAACAGGTACAGTGCTGATGTGGCAGGTACAGTCAGCATTTGTAGGAATATCCTCCAAAAACAGCCAATGACACTATGCCAAGTTGTGCCACCAGATTCGCTGATGATGACTAGGAAGTGAATTTTTTTATTCCTAAGTCTAAGTGAAATTTTATTAAATTGGAATTTTATTTTATATGGTGGCCAATGGGGAAGGGCCACGTGGCATGCCACGTAACCCCCCATGTCAAGACAAGTTGGAAGTTTGAATGACAAGTCATATCAAATTTGGACTATGATTGGTTGAATTATTACTGGTGGTGGTATTATTCAAATATATATATATATATATATATTATAATGTTTTTAAACCACCAACCATGACGGAGTTAGCTAAATCTAGAGGAATAGTAACCAATGTGGCAGAGGACCTAGAATGGTGGATGGACAAAGTTAGCAGTGGAGGTCTTCATGACTTAGAGAAAAATTATATGGCGGGGTCGGGGCTCAAACCCCTAACCTCCCGCCTGCCATATGAGCGCTCGACCATATCACCTATGAGGTAGTTCTTACCCATACCATCTTAAGCATCCATTTGAATTGTAACCACAAGATCGTTGGGGGTTGGAGGGGGCCAGCCTCACGGGCCAACCCCCTCCCTATGTGACTAGAAGAGTGCAACCGAGAGCTAGTTCAAATGAAAAACCGGCTGAAATAAAATTGTTTAATTAATGTTTAAGTGTGGCTTAATGACATTAATATGTCATTAGCGCGTAAATTTCGGTTAAACTAAATAATCCTATCTTATCCATCGTTAATCCTGCTTATCTTAATTAATCTCAACAATTAAACTAGCGAAATTTTCGAAGGCAACGCCAAAATTGGTGGGAATGCCAAATTTAGAAACTTAACTGGTAGTTTCTCCAGTTTTGGAGGAGAAATTGGGGCAAAGTTGGTTATGTTCATAACTCACTCAATCTTCGACCAAAATGAGCTCAGTAAAAGTCATTTCTAGCTAATTTTCATGCTAGGAACTCAATGAAGCATGTTGCAGAGGAAGAAAAGGTGATCTACAAGTATTTTAGTACATTTGAATATTTTTGAAGGTTAGGGCCAATAGGTGTTGGGGTCATTGCAAGAGCATCCAGAGTCCAAATACAACAAACAAATAGTCATTTTTGGGAGATTATGATGTGATAAACTCATTGGAATAGGTTCCAAGAGGTTCTAAAGCTTGTAACAGAAATTTGAGCACACTTATCACACTATGAAGCTGGACCAAGGAGATGTAGCCTGGGAGGGGTGAACTCCTTTATCAAAATTATCCGTGTTAAGCTCTATTATATGTGCTTGTTGTGTTTACTATTTATTCTGTTCTATCATTTAAAATTATGCTTTTTAATCTTATGACAAAGTCATAATTTTCACTAAGTACATTGTTTTCCAATCACATGCTCTTAAACAAACTCATGAAGGATAAGTAAAACAATGCAAAGAAAATTTTATATCTGAAATGACTAGCACAACATTAACTAGTAAGTAATTTCAGATCAATTTGGTATCAGAGCATAGGTTTTCTTGCTTGTTTTACTTGAAGAGTTTTTAATAGTGCAAATTTACTGATGCTTACAAGATTGAGATTGTAGAGAAGCTACTGATAGCTAGTCTAGAAGTTTGGACAAGAAGGAAGAAGGTTGAGATAGCATCATCCTTACCTAAAGGAACACTCAAGGCAACACTTGAAGCACAAGAGGAATTAATTGCACAAGAGGCTGAAGTGGTTGAAGAGATACAAGCTACAGAGATAGAGCTTGAATCAACATCCAAAATGTCATGCCATGAAGGATCTCATGAACATTCTGAGGAAGAGAATGTCAAGAAGGAATTCAAAGAAATGAAAAGGATGGTGAACTTATGTATGAATATTTTATGGAAAAGAAAACTGGAGAAGGTTCAAAACACCTCATAGAGAAGAATATTCAAACAGTAAAAAGGAGGAACAGAGGAATTCAAAAGCTAGTGGTGGAAAACCATGTCCTTCTCCACCACCATCATCATCATCATCCTCATCAGCATTTTCATCTTCCAAATCCACTACAAAAACTCATACCCATACTCATTCCAAGGTCCCAAAAGGTAAGACCCCGTTACTCAAGTTGGACATAAAATTTAACTTCCTACACATAATGGAGAAGTTAATGCTGAAAAACTAGATAATTGGATTCTTCAATTAGAATTTTACTGTAGAGTTCAAAATTTACAAGAAGGTGATATTAAAATCCAATTGGCTTCATTAAGGATAGAAGGAGTATCATTAGTTTAGTGGGAGGCAAAGACACAAGAGGAAATGCGCATCCATGGTAAGGTTTCCATTACTTGGGTTGAATCCATTTATTTCATTAAAAGAAAATTCCATCCAATAGCCTATATGCAAAAAGCAATAATGAGTTGGCAAAACTTTAGATAGCTTAAAGGTCAAAGTGTCCAAGAGTATAAATAAGAGTTTAGGAAAAGAGATTTATTACTTGGAGTATACTTAAATTCACAAGACACACTCTTGAAGTATACAAGAGGTCCACATTCCTACTTAAAACACACTATTCTCATGTTTAAACCAAATAACTTAGATGAAGTATGTTTGCAATCCACGCATCTTGAAGTAAGGGGTAAAAACATTTTTGAAGAGGGTAGTAAGAAGAAGCCATTCAAGGGTAAGGGAAAAGAGAAAGAAGGAAAATGGAAGGGAAAGAAGAATGCAAGTGTGAATCAAGAAGAGGAGAAAATAACATGCAACCATTGTTCCAAAGAGGGGCATGATGAAACTCATTGCTGGAAACTACATCCCAAACTAAGACCAAAGAAACCAAATAACAAAGGGAAACGAAAGACGACTGCCACTACACAAAAAGATCTTGGATCTGATTCAGGAGATGAAACCAAGATAGTTTCCATGGTTAGCAAAGGAACGGAAGCGATTGCAAGTTCTAGTACCTGAAACAGTCACAATAACACTTCAAATGAGGATACAAGGATAGAATTATTCCATGTTAGAGTAATTTCTAATCATACAAATATTGATGCCTTATTTGATATAGGGTCACAAGAAAACTTGATTTCAGAAGACTTAGTTAAAAAAATGAACCTTGAAACCGTACCTCATCATAAGCCATACCCTTTGGGTTGGATAGTTAACAATGCAAATTTACATGTGACAAGGAAATGTATTTTCAGATTTTCTATTGCTACAAACTTTGTTGATGAAGTTTAGTTAGATGTTGCACCACTTGATATTTCAGGGGTTATCTTGGGTAGTCCATATTTGTATGACAGGAAAGTGTTATTTTACCGTCATGAGAACAAATATAATTTGATAAAAGATGGAGTGGAGTATATTGTGAGAGCTCAACACAAGAAACTAAATATCTCTTTAGTTAATGCAGGGAAAATGAAGAGGCTAGTAAATGCAAGTAAAAAGTTTGTGCTTCTTATGATCAAGAAAAAGGAAGATGTTAACAATGAATCTTTTGAAGGATGTGAGGACAAATTGAAATCTGATTTGTTTGATGTGGTAAGTCAGCATGGTGAGATGTTTCAAGAACCAAAGGGGTTGCCACCGAAGAGGGGAATTCAGCATGAGATTCAACTGCAGTAGGATGTTCCACTTCCGAATATTGGTATGTATCAAATGTCAATCGTGGAAAGTTTTGAAATCAAGGAGAAAATCCAAGAGTTTTTGAATAAAGGTATCATATGCCCATGTAATTTTCCATGTGGTTCTCTAATAGTTTTGGTTCCAAAGAAGGACGAGACTTGGCGCATGTGTATTGATTTCCATGCACTGAACAAAATCACGATAAAGAACCGCTACCCACTTCCACACATTGATGATTTTCTTGATCAGTTAAAGAGTGAAAAGAATTTCACTAATTTATCTTTAAGAAGTGGTTATCATCAAGTCAGGATAGATGAAGAAGGCGTTTGGAAAATGCTTGCAATACTAGACAAGGATTGTATGAATGGTTAGTTATGCCATTTGGCTTAACAAATGCACTAGCTAATTTTATGAGAGTGATGAATGATGTACTTAGACCATTTCTAGATGACCTTTTCATTGTTTAATTAGATGACATACTCATATTAAGAAAATTAAGGGAAGAACATGTCATGCATGTGAACAAGGTACTTTATGTTTTGAGAAAAGAGCAATTGTTTCTTAAGATGTCAAACTGTGAATTTGGTAAGACTTCATTGGTATATTTGGGACACATAGTTGGAGGAGGTGAATTGAATATTGATCCTTCCAAAGTTGAGGTCATTTTGAATTGGCCCAAGCCCAATACAGTTACTGAGGTAAGAAGCTTTTTAGGGGCAGCATAGTATTGGAGGAAATTTATTGCTAATTTTTCTGCCATTGCAACACCGTTACATGCATTAACAAGCATAAAGAAAGTCTTCCAATGGGGAGATTTGCAGCAGAAAGCATTTGACGCTTTAACGCAAAATATAATTTCAGCACCGGTACTAGCAAATCCAGATCTAAGACAGCCATTTGAGATCCAAGTGGATGCAAGTGATTATGTTATGGGAGCAATTCTCATGCAGCATGGTAAGCCTATCTCATTTCATTATGAAACTTTTAATGGAGTTTTGACTAAATATCCTACATATGATAAAGAGTTATATGCATTGGTACAAAGTGTAAATAAATAGAAGCATTACTTGATGGGAAAGGAGACCATTATTGTTGTGAAACCAGCTCCAAAAATAGAAGAAAAGAGATATCAACGCCTTATAAATAAGACACTTCGAGGGGGAAGCATCCAATAAATTACATAAATGAAAAATTCTTCGGTGATTCAAATTAAAAAACCTCCTTTCTATATATAGGAGTCCATGGGGCCACAATGTAATCATAGTGGGGCCACAATGTAATCCTAGCTGACCTAACAATAATAATTTAAGGGCACAATAATAACAATATGGGGGTTATAGGGGTACAATAATAACAATAAGGGGGTTACACTAACAACAATAAGGGACTATAATAGTAATATAGGGACCTAACATGCCCCTCTCCTTCACAAAAGTGTTGTCCTCAACGCTTGAGTAGCTCTGGGTGCTTCTGTATAAAATTCTCATCCTCCCATGTAGAATCTTTAGTGGGTAAGTTCTTCCACTTGATGAGATACTCTGAAATTGATTGATTTTGTAGCTGTCGAGTTCTTGTTTTCGTGACCGCTTCAGGTTCCAATATTATTTTTCCTTCCTCATCAAGTTCTGGCAATATTGTTTGAACTGGAAGATTTTCACCTATAACTTTCTTTAAGCATGAAACATGGAAAATTGGATGCACTCGTGAAGAAGCAGGAAGCTCCAATTTGTACGCCATAATACCAATCTTTTGCAACACCTTGTAAGGACCATAGTACTTTGGCGATAATTTATTATCCTTCTTAGCTTGCTTGAGGGACATTTGTTTGTATGGTTGTAGCCGTAAAAATACCCAATCTCCTACATCAAAACTTCTCTCGCTGCGATGTTGATCTGCCTGTTGTTTCATTCTATTTTGTGCCAAATTCAGGTTATCCTTTAAGAGTTGGAGAACTTCTTGCTGATGCTCGATGTGATCTTCCACTGCTTGAACCTTCGAATTTTTTCTTAAAGATGATGTGATGGATGGTGGATGATATCCATAAAGTGCCATAAATGGGGTCATTTTTGCTACAGTATGGAAGGAAGTGTTATACCACCATTCAGCAAGAGGTAACCACTTGACCCATTGTGTTTGTTTATCAAATACAAAACAATGAAGATATCCTTCCAAACATTTATTTACTATCTCAGTTTGACCATCAGATTGAGGATGATAAGATGAGCTATGAGCTAATTGAGTACCCAAACAAGAAAATAACTCCGTTCAAAAATTTCCAGTAAAAATGGGATCTCTGTCACTCACAATAACCCTTGGGTTTCCATGTATTTTTTGAATTGTGTCCATAAATGTAGTAGCAACTGTACTTGCTTTAAATGGATGAGATAATGCACAAAAGTGTGTATACTTGGTAATTCTATCAACTACCACCATGATGACACTCTTTCCATCGGACTTAGGTAAACATGTGATAAAATCCACTGAAATCTCCTCCCAACGTTGACTTGGAATGTATAAAGGCTGTAGAAGACCGGGGGTCTTAATTGTCTCAACTTTATTCTACTGGAAAACCAAACATTCCGCCACAAACTTTTGAATATCAGATTTAAGTCCATCCCAAAAAAATTCTTTCTTCACCCTGTGGTAAGTTTTTAAAAATCCTGAGTGTCCTCCTAAAGGAGAAGTGTGTTATTCCAAAAGAACCTTTTGTTTTAGTTGGGAATTCTTACAAAGATATAAGCGATCTTTGTACCATAAGGAATCATTTTTCCAACTAAATGTATCATATTTACTAGGATCTTGCTGCAACTTTTGAATGAGTGTTCACACTTCTTCGTCCTTCTTCCATTCATCTCTTGCTTCGGTTATCCAATCTGGTTGGATAATAGAAATGGCACAAAGCAATGCTTCCACCTCTTCATTCTTTCTGGAGAGTGCATCTGCAACAACATTAAGCTTTCCTTTTTTGTAGATTATTTCAAAGTCATAACCCAACATCTTTGTGACCCATTTTTGCTGCTCTTCTGAAGAGAGTCTTTGTTCCAAAAAGTGTTTCAGACTATCATGATCAGTTTTTACCTTGAAGTGTCTTCCCATTAGGTAAGTTCTCCATTTCTTTAGTGCATGCAGTATTGCTAACATTTCCTTCTCATAAATAGGTTTCTGTAAATACTTTCCTTGGATTGGACGACTTTCAAAAGCAATGGGTCTTCCTTCCTGCATTAAAACTGCACCAATTCCATTTCCTGAGGCATCACATTCCACAATAAAGGTTTTTATGAAGTCTGGTGTAGCTAAGACCGGTGCTAGGCACATTGCCTCTTTAAGATGTTCAAAGGCCTTAGTTGCTTCAGGAGTCCATGAAAATGCATCTTTCTTCAATAATGTTGTTAGAGGTGCTGCTATTCTCCAATAATTCTTAACAAACTTGTGATAATACCCTGTTAACCCAAGAAATCCTCACAACTGCTTTATGGTTGTGGGGACTTTCCATTCCTTAATGGCTTTAATTTTGTTAGGGTCTAACTTAACATCCTCGTGAGATATAATATTACCCAGATATTCCACCTCTTGTACTCCAAAGAAACATTTGGATGTTTTTTCATATAATTGCTTCTCCTGTAATAGTTTGAGCACCCTGTCAACATGTTGAACATGATCCTTCCAAGACTTGTTGTAGATTAATATATCATCAAAAAATACTAGCACAAATTTTCTAAGGAAGGGTTTGAAAATGGAATTCATCAACCCTTGAAATGTAGAAGGTGCATTGGTAAGGCCAAAAGGCATGACCAAAAATCCATAATGACCCTCATGAGTTCGAAATGCTGTTTTTGGAATATCTTCAGTCTTCATTCTAATTTGATGATATCCTGAACGAAGATCCAACTTGGTAAAATAAATTGCTCCATGTAATTCATCCAATAATTCATCAATCACAGAATGGGAAATTTATCTTTAATGGTGAGCTTATTGAGCTCCCTATAATCCGGACACATGCGCCATGATCCATCCTTCTTGTGTACCAATACTACAGGAGCAGAGAAAGAACTTTGACTAGGTTGAATTATACCCGCCTCTAACATTTCTGCAATCATACGTTCAATTTCTCTCTTTTGGACATAAGGATATCTATAAGGCCTGATGTTTGGAGGAACACTTCCTGGAATCAAATGAATAGCATGATCATGATCATGAATAGGTGGGAGTCCTTTGGGAGTTTCAAACACCTTGGAATGATTGTCCAAGACTTTTTGGATATCTGCAGAAATAGATGATTTTGATGTTGGAACTTCTAGTGAGCATAATTGTGCAATTACGCCTCGTTGTTCTTTCTTTAGAAGCTTTGTCATGACATTAGAGCTTATTATCCTTCCTGGCTTCCCCGCAATACCCCGTAATTCTACTTCCTTTCCTTCTGAAAAAAAATTCAAGAAAAGTTCTTGAAAATTAAAAGCTACCGTCCCCAAAGATTGTAACCATTGTACTCCTAGTACAACATCAGCACCTCCCATAGGAATGGCAAGCATTGGACTAGTCAATACATATTCCCCCATAGTTAGCTTGATATTATGGCATTTTCTAGAGCAATTTATAGTTCCTCCATTTGCAACCATCACTTGACATTCTGGTGCTGGGTATAGGAAACAATTTAATTCCTTGGCTACCTTACAATGAATAAAATTATGGGTGCTACCTGAATCAATCAACACTATTACCTTTTCTTCTTGATATGTCCTTCTATCTTGAGAGTTTGAGGAGTGGTAATTCCTGCCAATGCATTACACGATATGGTCGGACTCATTTCTTCCTCTTTTAGGGCTGGTTCCTGGTGTATATCCTCTTCTTGTTCATTTTCTTCTTCCTCTTCACAATCTATGTAAAATAATTTCTTCTCAGCACACTTATGACCTTTAGTGTGTTTGCTATCACAACTGTAGCAAAGCCCTTTTGCTCTTTTTTCTTCCAATTGTTGTGGTGTCAACCTTGTAGGTTGTGGAAATCTAGGCGTAGCAACACTTCCTTCTTTATAGAAGTGAGTGGTAGGCTTCCTTGTTGCCATAATTTTACATTTAATTTTTTTTGCCAACCTGAATGCCTTCTCCAATGAATCAGGTTCCAAAACGTGAACTTCATGTTGAATGTTATCCCTTAAAGTACCTATGAAGAGATCAATCTTGTGTTCCTCTGGAATATCAGTTACCCTTATATTCAATTTTTGGAAGTCCTCAATGTGCTCCCCCACTAAACCCTTTTGTTTGAGATTTATCAATTGGCTAAAGAAGGTGTTGCTCTTTGTATCCTCATAAGGTGCTATCATTTCCTCTATAAAAATTGACCAAGTGACAATTTTTTTACGGGAGAAAATCCATCGATACCATATAAATGTATTTTTTTCTAAATGTAAAGTTGCAATACGTACCTTTTGTATGTTCTGCACATTATGGAGATCAAAATATTGCCCCATCTGTAGTATCCATGTTACAGGATCCTTTCCATCAAACTTCCTCATATCCATTTTTGGAATATGGTGGTTCTTCCCACCAACATTAGATTTTATGAAATCACGATTAACATTTACTTTGTTCTCATCATGAGTTTCCTCTACTATATTTTCACCATTAGGAAACATTTCTTGTATCAACTTTGTCAAACCTTCCATGTATGCTTTTAGATCATTCTTCATGTTTTCCATTTTTTCATCGATCCTAGATTCCATGTCATCCATCTTAGATTCCATGCCAGCTTCCATGCCATCTCTCTTAGATTCCATGCCTTTCTTCAAATCTTCCATGTCATTTTTTGTTGTTGTTTGCGAGAGCAAAATTTGTTGCACTTGCTCTTGTAATTTTGATATGTCATGTTGCCATTCTTCGTCTTCATGAGTCATAGTAGAGCCTTATAAAGGCTTAATGGGTGTTGAATTATTTTTAGGGGCCATTTTAGAAACCAATACTGATATCTATTCTACAATATGCCCTTGGAATCAATTCAACTTGATTCTTCAAACAAGAATTATGCAATTCGGAAAAAAATACACACCTTTTACTTGCTTTTGCAGAGCTATATATTGAAATTGAAGTATCTCTATAATTGAAGATCCTCAATATCTAAAATTTCGCCCTGTAGTATTCCTATGAAGCTTCTTTAAAATGCCACGGGTCTGGCTTGATTTGGATTCTTCAAGACAAATTTTTGTCCAATGTCTCACAATGACCTAATTATGGACTAGTTCAGTAGAGCGAACTTGTACGACTTGCCACATGTCACTGTTTGCTCATTTGGTTCTGAAATTTATAGATAGGAAACTACATTCTGTTTACTTCCATCCACTTTTTACATAATTCCAATTTGATGCTCAGAGAGAGAGTTATGAATATTTTCTCACGGTCACCTCTTTGAGATGAAATTAGGGAGCTTGAAAAAGACCTAATTTCTGCAGATCATATCTTCGCAAATATTGTGAACCAAGCTCTGAAATTTTGCGAAGCTATTCCTTAGGATTTCGGCTTCAAACCCTAAAAATTTCAGCATTTTAACCTTCGTAGAAAAAAATTTATGGCGAAAATTCCACGATGACCTGTTTGGAGCAACGAAACCCTAGAATCCAAAGCTCTGATACCAAATGTTGTGAAACCAGCTCCAAAAATAGAAGAAAAGAGATATCAACGCCTTAGAAATAAGCCACTTCAAGGGGGAAACCTCCAATACATTACATAAATGAACAATTCTTTGTGATTCAAATTACAAAACCTCCTTTCTATATATAGGAGTCCATGGGGCCAAAATGTAATCCTAGCCGACCTAACAATAATAATGTAAGGGCACAATAATAACAATATGGGGGTTACAGGGGTACAATAATAACAATAAGGGGGTTACACTAACAACAATAAGAGACTATACTAGTAATATAGGGACCTAACAATTATCCATATTGACCATCATCCATTCCAGTATTTACAATCATAGTCCAAATTGTAGCAATCAAGACATTTCAAGTTGATGGGTTTTCTACAACAATTTCACTTGGTTATCAGGCAAAAGAAAGGAATATACATGAATAGGGTAGCTGATATGTTCTCTAGGCCTATTGTAAATTCAGCTATTATTCTCAAGCACAATTCTATTATGCATGAAAGTTGCATTGAACAATATGTGAATGATAGTGATTTTCAGGATGTGTATGAGAACTTGAGTAAGGGAAACCAAAGTGAAGAGTTAGATTATCATGTACATATTTTTTTTTTGTATCACTTGGGCAAGTTATGTATACCACAGGGAGAAAGAAATAGTATCATAAGAGATGCACACACATCATTGATAGCAGGACATTTCAGCGTAGGCAAGATAGTAGCGCATCTGCAAAGGTATTGTTATTGGCCACACATAAATGAAAGTGTTTCTTGTTTTATTATAGGATTTTATTTATGTGAAATAAGTAAGCCTAGCAATAGGAAGCTTGGTTTGTACACACCACTTCCAGTTCCTTCTCATCCTTGGGAGAGCATCTCAATGGATTTTGTAGGAGGCCTTCCTATGTCAAGGAAAGGTCAAGATTATTTGTATGTTGTGGTAGATAGGTTCATCAAAATATTTATTGTGATGGCATGTAAGAAAAATATTATAGCTGAACAAACTACTAATATTTTCTTTCAAAATGTATGGATCCATTTCGGTCTTCCTACTTCTATTATAAGTGATCAAGATTCTCGATTTGTTGGAAATTTTTTGTCTTAATTATGGGACATGATGGATACAAAGTTGAAGAAGAGTACAACATTTCATCCGCAAATAGATGGTCATACAGATATGGTAAATAGGACTATTATTCATCTTCTAAGATGCTATTGCAACAAGCATCCCAATATTTGGGATGAACAGTTACACTACATACAACATGCATACAACCAGGCAAAACATTCTTCCACAAATACATCGTCATTTGAGGCATGTTTTGGTTACTTGCCAAGATCGCCATTGGACTTTATCTTTGAGAAATATGTTGCTATAGATGGACATAGTGACATAGATAAAGCAAGAAAGTTCATTGAGCAAATTCAGTTGGTACATCACACAGTACAAGAGCAACTTGAGAAGAGTCAAAGCAGCTACAAGGCAAGGCATGACAAACATCAGGTTGATCACAAATTTCAAGTTGGAGATGCAGTTTGTTTGTATATAATAAAATAAATATTGCAAGGTGAAGGTAAAAATATCAAACCAATCCGTTATGGTCCATTTAAAATTCTAGAAAATATTGGTACTAATGCATTCAAGCTAGATTTGCCTCCTTATATGAAAATCTATTATGTCGTTAATGTTGAGAATTTGAGATTGTTTGAGCCTCCTTTGATTGATGATAAAGGAGAGCATGTTTAGATTCCATCAATAGATTATTTCTCACTAGAATATCTTGATGAACTTCAGCAAGATCTCATACTTGACAGAAGAATCAGAACTTTAAGAAGAGGGAATGTTGAATACATTAGAGTTGGACTCAAAGGTCAAAATCCTTCAAAGGAAAAATGGTTAGAGATTGGAAAATTGAGGGAGTTGTACCCTCACTTGCTGAACAATTGATAATATGTTTTGTGTTCAAAAAGGCTTCTATTGGGAAGGAATGATCTAAGGCTCAAGTTTTAGCTAAAAATTGAAATTACTCGAAATTGCTTCAAACTTGAACAATCAGATAGAGTTCATTGCTAGGATTCTGGCACAACTTGTTTCATCAAAATCTGAGTTCGTATGATTGAGTTATCATTTGTTTTTCATTTTCCAAAACAGGCAAAAAAATAAGTAGAAGAGGTATAGTGCTGATGTGGCAGGTACAGTTAGAATTTGCAGGAATATCCTCCAGAAACAACCAATGACACTATGCCAAGTGGCACCACCAAATTCGCCGATGATGAATAGGAAGTGAAATTTTTTTATTCCTAAGTCTAAGTGAAATTTTATTAAATTGGAATTTTATTCTATATGGTGGCCAATGGGGAAGGGCCATGTGGCATGCCACATACCCCCCCATGGCAGGACAAGTTGGAAGGTCGAATGACAAGTCATATAAAATTTTGACTAAGGTTGGTCGAATTATTATTGGTGGTGGTATTATTTGGATATATATATATCTTATAATGTTTTTAAACCACCAACCATGGCTCGAACCCCTAACCTCCCGCCTACCATATGTGCACTCGACCATCTCTCCTACGAGGTAGTTCTTACCCATACCATCTTTTCCATCTTTTTGAATTGTAACCGATCGACCATTGGGGGTTGGAGGGGGCCAACCCCCTCCCCATGTGACCAGAAGAGCGTGAACAAGAGACATTTAAAACGAAAAAACGACGGAAATAAACTCAATTAATTAATGTTTAAGTGTGGCTTAACGACGTTAATACATCATTACACGTAAAGCATAGTTAAAATTTAATCCTATCTTATCCGCTGCTAATCTTGATTATGTTAATTAATCCCGAAAATTAAACTGGCAGAATTTTCGGAGGCAGTGCCAAACTTGGCGGGAATGCCAAATTTAAAAATGTAACTAGCAGTTTCTCCAGTTTTGGAGGAGAAATTGGGGAAAAGTTGGTTTTGGTCATAACTCACTCAATTTTTGACCAATATGAGCTCAGTAAAAGTCATTCCTGGCTAATTTTCATGCTAGGAACTCAATGAAGTAGGTTGCAGAGGCAGAAAAGGTGATCTACAGGTTTTTTAGTACATTTGAATATTTTTGAAGGCTAGGGACAACCGGTGTTGGGGTCATTGCTTGAGCATCCAGAGTCCAAATACAATAAAAAATAGTCATTTTTGCGATATTATGATGTTATAAACTCATTGGAACAGGTTCCAATAGGTTCTGAAGCTTGTAACAGCAATTTGAGCACACTTGAAGCAAATAAAAAGGTCACACTATGAAGCTGGACCAAGGAGATGTAGCCCAGGAGGGGTGAACTCCTTTATCAAAATTCTCTGTGTTAAGCTCTTTTATATTGCTTGATGTGTTTAATATTGATTTTGTTCTGTCATTTAAAATTATTCTTTTTAAGCTTATGAAAACTCATAATTTCACTAAGTACATTGTTTTCCAATCACATGCTCTTAGAAAAACTCATGAAGGATAAGTAAAACAATGCAAACAAAGTTTATATCTAAAATGAAACTAGCACAACATTAACTAGAAATTAATTTAAAATCATTCACCCTCCTCGAACTCTATTGACAGAGATGAGAAGGGGATCTTGATCCATAGCTTTTTGGTCTTCCTCTATTCTATTACTCTCATAAGAAGATGAAAAACTACTGCATCACACTGAAAGAAAAACTAAGCAGCAATGAAACTATCAGAAACTAGATAATTGTTCAAGAATAAAACTAAATAAATGGAAGAAATAAAACTAGCTAAATCATAGAAAGGGAAGAATGAAACAGTAGAGAAGCTGAGGCACATGAGTTGGGCCCTAACCCATGAGCCCAACTCTATGGAATTAAATTAGTAAAATGGCATCTCTCTACTCATTTCATAAAAAGGAACAGTTTGTCACATCCATAAAAGTTTTAATAGAGTCTAATGGCTTTACAAAAAAAATTTGAATGGAATGGAAGTGGGATGGAATGGAAGTCAACCCTAATTAGCTCTTGATTAGCTTTATTTATCCTCAAGGGCAGCTACCAACAACTCCCTAAAAAATAGGTAATGAGTCCACTTGACTCCAAGTGAAGTATGGCTTGAGTGCACTTGGTCTTGATTCGCCTGGCTACCTCTGGAATTTGAATTACTAGAGGGGATCTCATGAAGATGCTTTGGCTGCCTTTGAGAGTTAAGGAGGGTGGAAAACCCCCTTGAATATCTCAAATATTTCTCCCTAATTTCCTGATATTGTGCTCATTTATTCTCTAATCTTGATCTTCCAGTGGTAGGGAGCATGTCCCTAAATCATCTCCTTCTCCAAATCTGCATAATATTCCAAATATTCTCACAATATTCTACAAAAATAACCAATATTAGGCACAAATATGCAATTACCTTTAACCTTCCTAAGAAAATATTGAAGCATAAGAAAAAATTATTAAGTGCAGAAGGAGATACTTGATATATATATAAATAAATAAATATATATATATATATATATATATATATATATATATATATATATATATATATATTCATGTGCATAAGGAAGGTATATGGGCTTAAGAAAGGTTAGATGGGCCTTATTTTATGTCTAATTTAGAGGCCCATCAAACATCGGCTTGGTAATTCCATTAAATAAACATTATAGTAAATTATGCCATCTAACACTTCACACCACATACGACCACAATTACACACCACATCAAGATCATAAAGCACTAGCTAAAACCACATTATTGTGAATACATAGAGGAGCCATTCATGAAATTAAGAAAAACCCCAACTAGGGTTACAATCAATAATCCAAAAATTGCAATGCTCATCACACACATACATATGCAAGTTACAAAAATACCATAAGTTTATTCTATGATATTCCATAAAATTTAAATCTATCATCCACCTAATAATTACTAATAATTAAATTGAAATTACGCACAAAATATTCTAAAATGAACATGTCAATATATGTAATAAAACAATAATCCTTCGCTTTTTAAATTAATTTTATCCAAATTTGTTAATCGAAAATTTCAGTTTATTAAAATTTACCAATGATTTTTTCAATTATAATTGCACAACGTTTATACTATATTTTACTTTATATTCAACTACTTAACATTTTATTATTTCTCCTCGATAAGGGTGAAAACTGAATATAATGAAGGGTGGGGTGTGGGATTAACATCCTGTTGATAGTGTTGGACCTGGAAACATTGAAGGGGTTCTCCCTGATATGTGGTCCCAATTAGAACTCACACCATTTGGGATAGGATCCCCGTCCACAATACGACAAGGTTACATTTTTCTTAAAGATTTTCCTTGGATCTAATTATCATCAAGAGATAGGAATGCATATGTTCCTTCAAAAAAAAAGTGAGTGTGCCTAGTGAGTGTTTGGTTGTAGGTATTTATAGGTTCTTCTACTGCAGAGGGGAAGATAAGTGAGCCACTAAGAGAGATGTAATAGTACCACCCTAGTAGAGGCACATGAAAATAAGAAGGATTCATCTAACATCGAGTGGAATAGTCCACAAATATGCAATGCTCATTACAAACAACACAAATAAGAAATATCTATCTAACATCTAACGGAATAGTCCATAAAGATGTGACATTCATCGGAACCATTACAATACATTATCAATATAATAAGCACTAAAATAACCAAAATAGTTCAACTACTTTAGTACATGTGAAAACAAACATGAATTACAAACATTCACATAACAATCTTACAAATATTCATAATCCATGAATGAATAATGTGTTGGCCATCAAACTTCATATTTAAGTAAAATTCCCAAGACACATGTATACAACTAACACCACTACCTCCAATAATGGATCGTTGGATCCATTACTTGCTCCCCAAAAGAAGTATTTTGTCTCTCTAATTCCTTGTCAGAGGAGCCAAGGTGAAATTTCCTTTGCTCATACAATGAGGGTTTATATATAACTAATGGGGTCATGCTTCACCTTCCTTTTGACTCTTTGGCTACCCTCATGATTTTTTGACTTCCTATCAATTTTCAACTTTACAATGGCTCTTCATAATTTATACATGTCCTTTGGACTTCCACTTTACAATACATTTTTTAATAGGAATTTACATAATCCACAATAATGATGTGGCATGTGGTGACTTAGGAGATGACATGACATGATGCTAATGATATGGATTGCATGATGGCATGGAAATGTCAAGTCATTCTTGTTGCTTCATGATATGTCTCTTCCTGAGAATTTTCTTTTTTCCACCTCTATATGGCCTAGAGATAAGGAGTCTTCAGCGATATCATGTCTTGAGCTGCAGTCACAAACTCATGTCCCTTTTCTTTCTCCTGATTAATCACCTTGCATATATAGCTACAAAGGTTTCTTCTAGCATATTCCCCTTATCTATCTCCTTCTTCATCATATTTTCATGGTAGGATATAGTACCTTCATTCGCAATTCACTCATGATAAGATGACATCAGTCCAATAAACCCCTAGCATAAGATGTTGCATAAAGATCCACTATATGAGCCACAAATTTGTGATAAGATAAGGGAGAGGCTCAATGAATACTCAATTTCACAGCTCAGGAAGTCAAGGGTTGAGCTTGATCCTTGAGACTATGCAATTCATAGTTAAAGCTTGGACTGAGCAAAAGGATTTTGCAGTTGGGGAACTCAGGGATTCAGGCTAAGGGCTTGAGCACTCATTTTTCTCACTGCACTGTTCTGGAAGGTAGAGGAGGCCAGGTGATTGCATAATTGTGTAGTTAAAGATCTCATGACTAAGACTTGAGCCTTGTGATTTCGCAATGCGGAGTACTGATTCGGAAGGAGAGAGAAACTACACAATGTTTGAGGTCAAATGCTAATCTTGAGCACTCTGATTGCACGACGCACAATCCTCGGAGGCATCAATTTCACATTGACTAGTGCCAAGAGGTAGGATTGTAACTTAAGGGTTGAGACTATGCAATTTTCATTATAGGAAGGTCAGATGAGGCTAAGTTATTTGGTTGGGAATTTTTCTACATTTGGATAAGTGTGGGATCGATGAAGCTGATGTGAATAGTGATAAGAATTGATTGTGATCACACACTTAGAACACTTAAAGAAACAACTTTTATCACCTAGAACACATGAACAAAATACTTCCCTTAGAATGATAATTTTGTGACAACTTAGGATAAGTGTGACACCAAAGATACACTTTGTGACGACCATGACGACACTTGTGCGACAATACTTAAAACTTTGGAAATGAGTGCGAAAAATATTTACATGGTAAGAAAAACTAATTTACACAAATATTACCCCTTGAAACCACCAATAAAGCTTATATGCATCGTGCAAAACTTAACATGTGAGAAGACGCCATTTTTATTTTCTTGCAAATGGTACCAAAACACTTAGAGAAAACACATGAGATAAATCTTAATTTTTGTGATGTAAGTATGCAAGACCAAAGTAGACTTTGAAATTTGGATCTGGCCCAAAATTTTGGTGGTTTTTGTAGCAATGACAACACTTGGCAACACACTGGTATAATTCCATCTTCTCTCTCTAGGTTGATTCTTCTGTGCAGGTTCTTAGTTCTTCGGGGAGTATTGATTCATAGTGCAGATAAATTTGGATTCCCCACTTACCCCATGAATAATAATGGTCCCCTATATTCCTTCTTGATTGAAAAAAAACATAATATTAACCATATCGTAATATTTCAAATCATAAAGGGTAGTATATTTCACAAGCTTTAGATTTTCATAGTATAGTTTTTCATCTCTGGTGTTGCTTTACTATTAGTAAGCCTAGACAATACCCCGACAAAGTCACTACAGGAACACAAACATTACTCCACTACCAGTGATCTTGGTCAGTACCCTGACAGAGTTTCTTGCTTCAACTCCCTACATAGGAATCAATTCTCCTCTTTCACCTCTATTTATATATTTATATAGGACTGTGCATAGGAACTTATTAATTTCATAGGCGGAAGAGGGATCATGATTTATTGTGAGTAGGAGAGGTTGTTATTTTAGAAAATCATATAAAGACATTTGATTTAGGTTTTCTCATTTGTATTATTCCCTTTTTCTTCTTCTACTTGATTGGATAAGCATGAAAAACATCAAAACATAAAGAAATGAGTATGGGTGTAAGGTTTCTAGAATACACATGAGATTCATGGTTCGACACAAAAATCTCCTTATAGAAGGATTGTATTTTCCATTAGAACATCATTGACCAAAAGGTATAACCAAAAAAAAGGAGGACCAAAGGTTATCCAAATGTTGTGGTGTCACAAGACTCTTCTCAACTCAAACACACACAAAGAAGCCCAAAACATGCTCACACACGACGTTTGTTTACATGAGCAAAAAAAAAAAAAAAAGAATAAATAAACAAGAAAGCAAGAAAATAAGCTATGTACATAGGGTAGGGCACAACCTCAAATCGTTATTGAAAATATTTTTTTAAATCTTGGGCATTAATAGGAAGAGAATCAATCTTCTCATCTAAAGATTGAATATGATATGTGTGTTGGCCAATATTTTCATGCATAGTGAATGGTTTGGTCCACATGGATTGGAATTTGTATGTTTTCCTTTTTCCTTGTGCCTTTGTCCCACTTCAAGACTAGGCCATCCACCCTAAAGTCATTTTTCCTTGTAGACTTCTTGTCGAACCTCTTGATACAACTCTAGTGAAGGGATCATTTTTCTTTTTCTTTCTGTCTTTATTTTTGAATCCTGTAGAGAGTGTATATCCTACTTTGAACCAATAATATAGCTTCCCTGGGACTCTTTTGAAATTTGAAGGGAAGGAAAGTAGATGTTGTGAGGTAGGATGGTTTTTTTTCCATACACCAATAAGTAAGGAGACATATTCAGAGAAGGTTTTGGCATGGCTCGGTCAACCCATAAGGAATTTAGCAAAGGGGAGTGCCAGTTCCTTTGTTTAAAGAAAATGATTTTCTTAATAATGTAGATAATGTTCTTATTGGTAGCCACAATAATACCATTTCCCTGTGAATAATCATTATCAGATTCAATACAATTCCATTTTCCAATGTAAAATCATATAATCTTAATGATGAAAAATATTTTGCATTGTAAGAAAAATGTGAATTATGGGCTCCAAACATGGAGATAATACTCTGTTTGAGGAATTTAATGACTTCTCAATCATTCACTTGCTTCAATGGAATCGCTTCTATCCACTGCGTGAAGTAATATGTGGCAGTGAGAATATAGTGGTGTTGCTTCGATGATTGCCAAAAAATCTCACTGCTGACATATAGGCCCCATTTTTGAAATGGTTCTTCCACAATGATAGGTTGCAAGGGGTGGCAGACTTATTTCCTCATCTGACACACTTATGACGAACTGAACACTTGTGGGAATATGCATGAGCATCCTTGAATAATGTGGGCTAGTAAAAACCAGTTTGCATAACTCTCTGCATCGTTATGTCACCCATAAAGTTTCACTTGGTTGTTCCATCATGGTGATCACGCAACACTTTCTCTTAATCATTTGTTTCCAAGCATCTGATAAATACTCTAGTATGTTTTTTTCTTAAAACCACCCCATGCACCAATTAGTAAGAAAATTGTAACACCCTCCTCCCACATCTACCCAAGTAACCAATCAAATGAGATAAACATGTGAGGAAGAGTTACTATGATATGATTAAAATCCCTATGTATCAATTAAGGAAGTGGAACCTATGGAACACAACCAATCTAACCTTCTATACATGCAACAAATCCCCCAGGAGCCATCCAACCCATCTAGGTGACCAGCCCCTGAGACAAACTGAAATTGTGTTACATTAAATCCTTAGATTATCCCTTGAAATGGGCATGCATGTGACTAGGACCCTCAAGTCACTCCCATAGCAAGGCATGCTCGCGACTGGGGAATTTTCAAGGTATTTGTGTGCCAATGACTCCAAATTTTGTGCAACTTTTCCAGGTCCAGGACTCAGGCCACTGCCCAGAACTCCATGAAAATTCTTGAAATGAAAAATCACATCGAAACATGGATACAAATGAAAATACTTGAACAAGGAATTGACTAGACCCTCACTAGATATGATAGACATTTCATCAAAAATGTCACAAATATGCATTCTACAGGTTTAAACAACATATATGAGCATAGGATCTCATATTTATCTGAGAATCATTAAGAACCATTGATGCCTCATCACAATAACTGCATTACTATATATTAAGCCATATAGTCATTGTACATTCAGTGGTTAACCAAAACATGATGAGATCCAGACATTATCACTTCCATAAAATTCACTCATAACCAACATATAACTAACATAAATATAAATGATATAACAACCATATAAACCACATATAAACAAGTATATTTACCCATAGAATACCAAGTAGAAGAAGCTCTTAATAATGTATGCAAAGGCCAACAAGGTGCAAGACTTCCACGTTCCACCTAACCATAGATTGGCTGAACCAAATCTCTCTTCACCCAATCACCCCTGTGCCATATTCCAAGCATGAATGTGGGATCTCATGAAAAAAATCCAACAAAACCGAACCATGGCTTCCAGAGGAAAAACCACCTCAACCCTAAACCAGTGATTCCACCTCAGAGTCAGACATCACTATCAATCACCAGATTGGTCTCTACCCAAGTTTTCCAGGGCTCCAAAGTGTTTTTTCCAACCAAGGCTCCATGAATAGAAACTCAACCCACAACATTTTTAGGCCTCCATAGCGTTTGTCCAACCAAGGCTCCAGGACTAGTAACTCAACCCACCAAGGGCTCTATAGTGTTTTTCTAACCAAGGCTCTAGGACTAGAAGATCAACCCAAGTTGTTACACATATCCTAAGCATTTATCTAACCAAGGCTCCAGGAACTAATAACTCAACCCACAACCAAAGGAACATGAGAACCAACAAGAAAAAAAAGGGAAAGACTCCCACAAACCCATGGTTATCCAGGAAATGGAAAGGCTAGGAAAAACAAGAGTCAATCCAAGAAATCCTCCATGCAAATGAAATATCATAAACAAGAAACCACATGCATCTCCCATGCATGGAAAAAATAGTTAGGAAATCATACATGAAACTCGATACGTCCAAGAAAAATCTGATATAGTTGTTGATCTCGATGTCATCTTGTGCCTTCCTGCTTTTCCTTTTCTTTCTTTCTCAAAATCCCAAGTATGCCACACTCCTCCAAGAGTGCTCCAAGAAAACTCTAAGTATCCAAGAGTATGAGAGAGAGAATAGAATGAGAGCTCCAAAACTGAATTGAAAAAATTCTATGTATTGATCCTCAGAAGATTTTTTATTAATGAGGCCTCTATTTTGTCAATTCTATAATATTTTCATTCATTTTCTTCCTCACATGAAACTTGTGACCTTTCACCTTCCTTTTCTCCTAATTTCCATTATTTTCATAAATAAATTCCAATAAATGCCACTTTCAATTTCCAAAGACTTTTCCATGGCCTTTTCCAATTTCCATAGCCATAATAAACCAAATGAACACCCACACTAGGATGTTTGTCCCAACATTCAGTTTGGAATACATGTCCCATGACCATGGTTATTATTTTTCCTTTATTGACTTTGATTACATGTTTTTTTTACCAATGTTGTTACAGAACCCTCCCCCTTGGGGGAACACCATCCTCAGTGTTAAATGACACCTACAACCAAAAATACTACTGAAATAAAAACATACTGCCCATGGAGATTTATAACTTAGATCGTTGCAGTATTTACAAGTATCAACCTCCTAAGAAGCAACCAACATGACAACATAACAACATGAAAACCATGACATGACACCATACTGCTTATTGGAGCTTTATAACATATCTCGTGGTGTTATTTACATCCATATGCATATTTTTATATACCAAAACATCATACCCAAGCATGTACCGAAACATATACCAAAACATTCGCTCAACTAGAGAATGATACATAGCCTGCATCGGATTTTCCATCTCCCATGTAGCTTCATCAGGCCCAAAGTGATTCCACTGCACTTTAACCTACTTGAGTGCTCAGTTCCAAAGCATGAGTGTATTTCTTTGAAAAATGTGTTGAGGTTTCGGCTAGAATTTTCCTTCTAGATCCACCTACAATATAGCCCAGTTAATCACATCATCAACATCTTTAACATACTTCTTAAGAAATGACACATGGAAAACATCATGGAATTTCACTCTTGAAGGTAGTGCAAGTTGATAGGATACTGTTCCAATCCTTTCAAGAATATTGAAAGGTCCAAATAACCGAGGTGTTAACTTGACACATGATCTAATCTTCAAGGAACTCTTCTTGGGCTTGATGCGCAAATACACCTATTCCCCAACCTGAAACTCCTTAAACAAATTGTTTTCATTTGCATAAATTCTTTTCTATCCTGTGTTGCCTTTAGATTCATCTTAATTACCTGCATTTACTATTCCATCTCTGCCAACATATCTGGTCCTATCAATACCTTGTTGACTCAATCACTCCAACTCCGACCACAGAGTTCCTCAAATAGACTCATCCTCAAAGACTCTTGATACCCATTGTTGTAAGAGAACTCTACGAGTGGAAGATACTCTTCCCACTTTCAATGTTGATGCATCACATACATCCTCAACATTTCCTCTGATATCTTGTTGATCCTCTTTATCTTTCCATCTGTCTACGGATGATAAGTTGTGATGAAGGCCAACTATGTACCCAAACCTACAAATAACTCTTTCGAGAACCTAGAAGTAAAATCCGCATCCTTGTTTAACATAATATTCTTTGGGACACTAGGAAACATCACTACATATGTAATGAAAACTTGTGCTACATTGTTGGATGAATAAGTGGACATCACTAGAATGAAGTGTGCTACCTTCATCAACTTTTTAATCACAAACATAATTGAATCATTCTCTCTAAATGTCCTTGGAAAACCTATAATGAAATCCATGGAAATTACCTCCCATTTCCACTTTGGAATCGAATTTGGTTGTAGCAACCCATCTGGATGCTTACGCTCTACCTTTACCTATTGACAATCCAAGCATCTCGCCACAAATTTTGTCACTTCTTTCTTCATGTTCGGATAGTAGTACAATTTCTTTACAACTTTCAATGTCTTTTGATATGATGGGTGACCTAAATATGACTTGGCATGAAATTACCTCAATATAATCTTCTTGAGCTCACTTCTATTTGGTACATAAAACTTGTCCCTAAATCTGACCAATCCATCCACTGTAAGACGATAGTCCACATTGTGTGCACCTGTACCTGCACCTGCACTTGTACACGTACCACTCAGATGTACTTGTACATGTACCTGTATCTGTACTAATACATGTACCTATACCTCTATTATGTTGTAACATGTTCTTGATCTCCATGTACCTATTATACTTCTCACTTTCCTGTAAGATATAATCTTGTAGATCTGTCCCATAAAAATTCATAGTTTCTATATGATTTACTTGTATATGCCTGCTAAGGGCATCTACAAACCTGTTCTCTTTTGCTTTAATGTACCTAATCTCAAATTTGAACTCATTAATCATGTCCAACCATCTAGCTTACATGGTGTTCAAATTTGGTTGGTGAAATAGATACCTCAATCCACTCTGATCGCTCATCAGTACAAACCTCCTGCGAGGAAGATAGTGCCTACACATCTTCAATGCATGAATGGCCATTTCCAACTCAAGATCATGTGTCAGATAATTTTTCTCGTGTTCATTCAATTTTCATGACTCATAGAACACTACATGTCCTTATTGCATAAGAAATCCAATAAGTCATCTTTTGTAAGCATATGTGCATACCACAAATTCTCTGTCCAGATTTGAAATATTTAGCACTATATCATGTGTCAACAATTATTTCAACTACTCAAAACTTGCTGCACATTCCTATGTCCATTCAAATTTCTTACCTTTCATTTACAATGATGTGATGGGATATGAAATATGTGAGAAGTTCCTAATGAACCTCCTGTAATAACCTGCTAACCCATAAAGGACCTTACCTCACCCATATTCCTAGGATCTTCCCACTCCATGATAGCCCTTACCTTCTTCGAATCCACTGTTATGCCTTTCCTGGAAACCACATGTCCCAAGTAATGTACCTTTGTTTGAAATAAATTGCATTTGCTAAGCTTGGCATAAAACTGATATTCTCTTATAAATATCAATACTGTTGCTAAGTGTTCAACATGCTCTTCTACATTTTTACAATATACTATTATACCATCAAAAAATATAATAATAAAATTGTTTAGATAAGGATGCAAAACACTATTTATCAAGGACATAAAGGTAGTTAGAGCATTGGTCAAATTGAAAGGAACTACAACAAATTCATAATGTCTAGTGATTGTTTTTGAACGTTTTATTGTAAATATCCTTTTCCTTGATGCTTACCTAATGATATCTGGATCTCAAATCAATATTAGAGAACACGTCTTCTTCCTTCAACTGATCAAAAAAGTAAGAAATCCCTGGTAATGGATACATGTTCTTAATGGTCACCTTGTTCAACTACCTATAATCGATGCATAATCTTAGCATACCATCCTTCTTCTTCACAAACAATATCAATGCACCCCAATGTGATACACTTGGCCTAATGTATTTTCCTTTAAATGTTGCTTCAACTCTACTAGATTCAGTGTTCTCATCATGTACGGTGCCTTTGATGCTAGTGTTGTCGCTTGTACCAACTCAATAGAGAAGTCCACTTCTATGTGAGGCGGAAACACTAAAATATCTAGTGGAAACACATCCTGAAACTATTGTAAAATAGGTACCTTCTCCATACCTCTACATCCTTAACTTCCTTACCTATTTCACTAGAAATATGTAAAAAAAATGACACACACCCTTTTCTATGACTCTGATTTTCCTGCATATTTTTCACCATCCTAATTCTTGTTGCTTTCTTCTTACTCTGCAAGGCTTTTTTCTCCATTATCATCAAAACACTTAATTTCTTTTTCATAACAATCCACTTTGGTCCTATCAAGATACAACTATTCCATACCCAAAAGAATGTTATATGAACCCAACATCAATACATTCAAATCTGTTGATGTAGACATATCATTCAACTCAAATGCATAAGCTCTTACCCAAGGATGAAATTGATTCTTTCTACCTGTAGAAAATTTCACTAACCAAGACTCTACATGTACTTCTTTATTCAAACCACACTTATCCACCAGGTAAGGATTAAAAAATATATATTTAGATTTAGGGTCAATCGAATAGAAACAAATTTATCGCAAATATTACCATCCATCTCAATGATAGATGCCTAATGATTTTCCTGTCGGTTATCCAGTGTTGTATAAATCTGAGGAACACTTTGTCCAACATCCCCCACTATCTGCATCTCCTCATCACTATAAATATGTTGTCTACCACACTGATGCTATGGAAAATCTCTCTAATGATGATCTTTGCCACAAGTCCAACATCATACGTTCTTCCTATCATCACCCTTGTTCTGCTCAGACCGGAACTCCTGTCCTCTTTCAGATGCATTGAACTTCTTGTGCAGCACTACATTCTTTGTCACTTGTGTCGTGAGGCCTTGTTTTTTTCTTGTCCCATTTCCCGTTATTCTTATTATTACCTTTACATACTGGTTTAGTCTCAAATCTACGCTTTAATTGTTCATAAAAATGCTTTAGCTTCTAGATGACCTCATCCAATGATCTAGGCTCATCAAAATCAATCCTATATTTGAATGCTATCGACAACCCACTGATGAATATCTTAATCTTGGCTTTCTCCTCCTTGTGGTAAGGTGCATATCTCAATAACTCCAAGAACTTTCTAGTGTACTCCTCATCAATCATAGATCCCATATTTAGCTCATAGAACTCTTTTTCCCTATGTTCATAGTATCTCTAGGATATGTACTTCTTCATAAAAAATCTCTCAAATTCACTCCAACTAAACTCCTCCTCATAAATATATCTAATGTTGTTTACATATTCCCACCAGATATATGCTTTGCCTTTAAGACTGAATGTATATATTCATGCCTTCATGTTCTCTGAGTAATCATGTATCAAGAAGAACTTATTCATTACAAACAACCATGCTTATTCATACTGTAATTTATTGATTTCCCCATCGAATTTAGGGGGATTTTATTTCTTGAACTCATCCAATATATATTCCCTATCACTCCTCCTGTAAGGATGATAATTATAATGTTCATGATACCTGTCACAACGAAAACTAGAATACTACCTATGCCATCACCTCTCCTATCAGGAGTATCTAAGAACCTTCCATCTCTAATCATTTCATCTCTATTTGACCTACGCCCACTTTGAGATCAACTTTAATATCCCCCATTGGTCATATAATCCTATCCATAGCTTATCTGAAGTGGTCTTTGTCTCTGCAATTTTGACAAAATTTGCAAAATTATTGCATCGAATTATTCTTGTTTCTCTTGCATCTGCATGATTCCCGTCATTATCTTCCTTGCAACTCCTTATTTCTTCCTTCATAATCCTTAATGTGTCTGCTAAGTCAGAAGAGTACCCAACACCATGCTGCTCATCTGACTCATAGAGAGAATATATGTAGTCTACTGTCTTGCTAGTCATCTTTGATCTCTTCTTCCTGCAAGGTATATTAAGTCAGCTAAACCAAATCATAAAAAAATTAGCATACCTTAGTATAGTTCAGGGAGGATATCTCATCTGCAAAACTAACCAAATTATCCCAATACATATATAAACACAATTAGATCAACATGTAAGCATTTTTTCAGCCATTATCTAGTTATCCATGCATGAGTACGCTAACAAAAAATATTAAACATGGGGATCATTCTTAACCATAAAAATTAAGATATTCAAAACTTTAACAAAAATGGCTATATATTTTCCAATGGAGGCTTTTATCTACACTGCATGGAGAAAAATAAGGTTTTATAGGTTGGAGAATACTTTTTTCATGTTCCAAATCTTGAAGACAAATATTTGGTCAATATTCAATCCAATATGTGATTTGAGAGCATTGTGATGGCTCTAGAGCATGAAATCCTATGGGTTCCAACGAGGGGAAACCCTAGGTATATAAATAGGATAGTATCTTGGATATTCTAGGGCCATGATAAAAGGTTTTCATGATTTTTTAGTTCCATTAATTAATACACTCTTTCAACCTAACTTTAACTCTTAATTATGTCATTACTACACAAGGGATGGGAAAATGCGTCATAAGAGAGAGAAAAGCTTAAGGGAATCACCTTGATTCATGCTCAAAGCTTAAGGAGATGTTGTAGCAGTATACTAATGCTCATTGGTATGCTATAGCACTAGAATAATGGCCAGTGCTACATTATGGAGGCAAGAGGCCAAATATTTAGGAAAAGAGTGCAATTTTCACCGTGTAGCAATGTAAATAAAGGAAATGGAGAGCTATAGAGTTGTGAATAATGGTAAGGGAGAGTTATATCACAATATTAATGATCAAATATATGCTATAGCATTGTGAATATGGTCAAGGGAGAGCTAGAGTAGCAAGAAGAGGAAAATTTTTAGGAAAAGACACCAACATAAGTTTTTTTTTTGGGGATATTTAGCATAATGCAAAGGTTTATTGATGTGTTACACAAAGTATAAAACCATTTAAATTTTTAATAAAAATTTAAGAAATAAATTTCCCTAAATATTACCTCATTATGGTAAGATTTGGAGGGTGTCTTTATTCTACATTAGACTGTCCAAGAAACCTCAGTCAAACTCATAAGTTTTCCTCCATTATATTAAGCTATTAGAGGGTTGATCATAACTCAAAATTCATCGTAAGGTCACTTTTGAACGTACTTGAAGAGGTGGGCCTTTCAATTCCCTCTAGGAACAAGGCATTGAGAGGAATTGAGGAAGGTTTATATAGTAACCTCAATAGCATGTTACATCAATTACACTTCATGTCTTATTTTTATGATATGGATTGTTGTCTTCTTTACAACTCGGAAAGTTGTTAAAAATTACTATCCCTTTGATTACTTATCTTATATATATATATATATATATCTATATATATATATATATATATATATATATATATGCATTTTGAGGTTGGGGATATCGAATATTTAGAAATTAATGATGCTAGAATATCAATATATATCATTCCCATGGAAATATTTCTATTATTAACAATTATTCACACAAAAGACAACAACGAAAATATTGAATTGTTACTAATACTAAGAAAATATGTCTTCAAGAATTTATTTTCCATAATCAAAGGATTTGAGGTTAAGTAGATAAAAAATGAAAAGTTTAAATATCTTTTAATCCTATATGAATTCTATTTACAAGAAATTAAAAGTAGTAAATAAAATTTCAAAGATAAAGCACCACAATATTAGAATTTATTTATTAACTAGCCATAACTTAAGAAAAATAAAACAAAAAAAATATTAATTTTTCAATATTGAAAGAGCATTATAACAACCTATATCTTAATATAAAATAACCTATATCCAGATTTTTCATAGATCTATCAAGCGCTAAGAAGGTTGAATTCTCTAATGATACAAATTTCCTTTTGAGTACAAGATTTGAGGAAAAGTTTGCACCTCAAGAGATTTGATCATTCTCAACACTTTATGTATGTAAGTTTAAGATAGATCTAGGCTAGTGATTATCATAAATCATTCTATGTGCTTTTCTTATCCTATTCCATTAAGACAATACCCATAATTGTTATTAAATAAAGACAAGTTCATTTTTAAGTGTAAGTCATTATCATAAAATAATTAGTAAAGGGGGAAATGAGTCCAACATTTCAAATATTTAACCAATATTAAAAAGAAAAATAACCATCATCCACCTAGGGGTTGTTACAATCATTATGTGATAAAGACAAAAAAATATTTACAAAAAAAAAGTGAGAGAAAAATAATCATATAAAATCGCAATGATATGCAAACATAAATCACATGATTTATCCTAGCAAACCCTTACCACGAAAACTAACCAATAGATCTATTTTGACCTTAACCAAACCTTGTGAATACATCCAAGTGAGCCTTTACTACTCACTTATAGGTACATTAAGATGGAGTATCCCAAATCCCATTAAAGGCTTCAATATATGTATCCATAGACTCCAATACCATGGACTACCAAAAATGTGGCCTAAAAAAGCACTACTATTGACCTAACTCATAGATCCTTCCACGGAGTTAATTTTAAACTAACATTTCCCACTTTAAACTTCACTTAGGTTTTCTCTTGATCAAATCCAAACAAACGAGTCAAGTGAACCTTCATCACTCACCACTAGTCCCTAGCCCCCTCAAGGCATATAATTAGGGTATCCAAAAACCAACGTGATTTCACCTATCACTTAGGTCTACATCTATAATTTACCTATAATTTACCAAGAGTATGCATCACTTACGAGTTGTTACAGTCAAATGCCCATTTACATGTAAAAAAAATAAAATCCATTAAAACCTCTTTTATTGTTGGTATCCTGACAATTATTCCATCATCCTCTCATCCTCACATGCTTGGTACACTCCTCATGCTGCCAAATTTCTCAATTGTAGATGACTCTATCTAGACCTCGATATCCAATTTGACTCCCTTGATTTCTCTCTACATACTCAAGAACTAAGCTTGCCCATAACACTTCCTAAAGAAAAATAGTTTGAACCATCAACCATTCTTTGAAATGGTAGTTATAATAAGTTCTCCACCTAAGCTACTTGGGTGTTGCAAGGATATATGATGCCATTCTAATCTAATGTTCAAATCTTGTTTCCAACTCTTGTTAGTCCATGTTGAAGTTGCATGGTAAAGGAAAATAGATTGAGCATTTCTAACATTTTCAGTCCCATGAAATTTTCCACTATATTTTCTCCCAATCCCACTAAACTTTATCCAAGATCCCATTCTTGCAAGGTCTACTTTTACAAATCATGCTATAGCCAATGATAAATTTATTTGGTTATTTAGTCTTGAATAAATTATTTGTATTAGCATCTCACTCTTTGCATCTTCACTTATTTTAAACCCCGCCATTACAAACATTGTAGAGATATTAAATAAAACTACTAATCATGACATATCTATAAACAATGAGGAAATATTTGGTGTCCACAATGATCCCTCAATTGTTTCTATGAACTCGTCGTTATAGTAGGGGCACCACATGTCATTTCCAAATACCATGAGAATGATCATTTGTTCACACCATCTATAAACCTAAGTCTATCCCTATGATGGTGGGCACATCAATCCGCATTAAGGAGGCTAGAAATTTATTGAACTTGATCCTAATTATGCTTTCTCTTATCACATAAGCGCCCTTACGATAGAGTCCCTCAACCTTCTATTGAAAACGATGCCTCCTCTGGTTGCACTATGAAGTAATTAGCCACCATATTTTCCCTTTTATTCATTATTATCTCTTTGATTTCTTTAACATTAGACTAACAGAGAATTCTCTCCTCTTGATAAATAAAAAATGCAAGAAAAAAACTATTATAAAAAATAATATTAAAACTCACGTGCAATTTATCCTAGAAAACCATCCATCACATCTATTATTCTCTTCAATAAACTCGCCTAGGATAGCAAATTAAGCTTGCATGCCTTCATTTCTTATCTCAAGGAACATAATAATTGAGTATTTGCGAGCCTTCTCAAGGATTCATTACCTGTAATATAAGGGCTACCAAAACCATTGACATAAAAACCACTACAATTGACCTAACTCTTTGACTTTTACACCTAATCAAATTTAACTTAACGTTTTACATTAATCATAAAATTGACCAATGAGATACGCTCATCATATTTTCTAATAAACTTTTAGTATTAACAAACCTTAAAATCCTTTCCACAAAACTTCCTTCCCATTAAATCTCTATAAAACCAATTGGCATGTATTCCATCTGCTGGATGGTTCTCCTTCTTCCATGGGTATCAACGTATGATGTACCCCATCCTTGAAGAACTTGTAAGTGTTCTTCTTGCCATCATGCACTGCTGCTCTGTCAAACTGCCAAGGTCTACCCAGTAGTATATGACACACATCCATGGGCATTACATCACACAGGACTTTATCTTTGTATTTGCCCATTTGCAGCTCTATCTCACACTATTCTTTCACAACCAGCTGGTGCCCTTTATGCAGCCAGGACACCCTGTAGGGAGTTGGATGCTCCCTTGTCTTCAACTTCAACTTTTCTATTACCTCAGTGGAAACCAGATTGTCTGTGCTGCCACTATCAATGACTAGTTGGCAGCATTTCCCTTGGACTTTGCATATGCTCCTAAACAAATTCTTCCTTTATGTAGGCTCAGTGACCTCTTTGGTTTGCTTCAACAGGACCTTATTTACCACCAAGGATTATCCCCTTTCTGGAAGAATTTCTTCTTCAATTTCTGCCTCTTCTCCAACCTAGGCAACAACAGCATTTCTTGGACCAAAACCCACATTCTCTGGACACTCATAGTGCTTATGTCCCACTTCCCGACATCTATAGCACCTTAAATCTCTACCTCTGCCTCTGTCTCCTCTTCCTTTTCCTCTGTAAGAACTCCTTCTGCCCCTTGCATCATCCTCTATAGATGCATTCTGAGGTGAGCTACTGTTAGCTCCATCCTTGGGTGTAGTAGGCTTTCCTCTACCACCTTGATTTCCCTTTCCACGAAAATTACCTCTCTTCTTGGCAGACTGTTTCCTCGGGAGTTTCTCCTCTACTTTCAAGGCCATCTGGTAGGCCTCTTCCACTGTCTTAGGAGACAGAAGACCAATCTCATCTTGGATCTCCAGCTTGAGACCATTCACATATCTGGTAGTCTTCTCTGGTGTGTCCTAGAATTGCCCAGCTCTTATGCTTATCCTGTAGAATTCTTCTGTGTATTCCTTTACTATCAGCAACCTCTATCTTAGGTTCTGCATTTGCCTAAACAATGTCAACTGGTAATCACTAGGCAAGAATTTACCTTTCAATTTAGCCATCATTCTGGTCCAGCTTTTGATAGGTTGCTTTCCAACTCTCCTCCTTTCTGCCTGCACTCCATCCCACCAAAGTGTAGCATGTCCTTTTAGCTTTGTTACTGCAAACTTAACCTTTTTATCTTCACTTATTTCTTCATAATTGAAGCACTTATTCATTTCATTTATCCATTCCACCAGCTCCTCTGGATTTAGTCCTCTTGCATAATTCGACACTTCAATTCTAGGCTTAACTACAGACCCCAGAACAGTTCTAAGGAGCCTCATCTCAAGAGGAATCTCAACATTTTCTTCTGCTTCCTCTGTTTCAGGTTCACTGATGTCTTCAGGATCTCTGGTCTGTCTTCGCTCCACAGCATCCACTCTGGCTTCGAACCTCTGCAAAATCTCCAACACCTCTGCATTGGCAACAGGTCTCCTTCTGCCAGCACCTCTACCAATTCAGATTTCCATGTCAGCTTTCTGCAAAAAAAACCTTAAAACAATGGCTTTGATACCACAAATGACGCAACAAAACTGAATTTTGGACCCCTAAGGAGAGATGGTCAATCGTAGTCGTGGCTTTGTCAACCTTTCCCTTCTGAAACCTGTTCTTTTTTCCCCACGTGGTCTTCTTTCTTTCCTTTGTATTTATTTGTCAATTTCAGAGAAATTCATAAATAAACATATATTCACGACTTTTGCAATTTTATACCCGACTTTATATTAATAAGCACGCTTTCTTTTTTTGCATAATTAACTTTTAAATAGACCTTTGGCTCTGGGCCCCACATCTACAAACGATTGCCCAATCAAATGCTCGTGTTGTACCTTGTTTAACCCTCGTTTATCTCCATCAAATGACCACCGTCCGATGACTCTACGCCAGATCGACGGCACTCGACGATATCGCTCCACCTCCTGGTACGAACGTTAACGCGCGATGGCGCGCTTTGAAAGGCGGTTTCAGGGGGGTCCCGCCTCGCCACGTGTCGACAGGTCTATGGAATCGCTCCCCAACCGGAAAATACCACTTACTTGCCAAAAGCGGTGCGATATGGCAATCCGCCTTTGTAAATCCACTCGTGGTTTTGCTACAGTGACTAACCAAGGTTCATCCGGGGTTTACGCTATTCTTTTATTTATTAACTCAGGGTCTGCCTCCGGTTAGGGAATTCAATTAACAACTAATCAAACATGATTTTCTTTATTAAGCGGGATTTCTTCACAGGGTTTATCCAAACAATTACGGGGAAATAGACAGAGAAATGCGGACTTATACAACCACCACTTCACGATCCCACACGGAACTAGTGTACAATCGTCTCACAATTAAACAATTTCTTCACAATTAACGGTTTGAGAAAATATAATGGCCAACGAACACAGAAATTATTTAACTGGAAACAATTGTTAACACAGAGACTTTATTTCATAAACTCTTCTCTCTTCCTCCTCCTTTTCTCTTATGCTCCCTCGATACATCCGAGGAATACACTTTATATACATAAACACTTGTCTGTTCGGTTCCTCTACGGGGACTGTTTAGAAAATCAAACGCCTTATTACAATAATTCAACTAACTGAAATATGACAGGTGGATCGAATTTAACTATTCGACTTCTACAATTCTAAGAAAACTAAATGAAACAGTCAGCTGAGGTATTGACACCTAGCTGTTACAATTCAATTTTTTTCAAACCCTCCTAGCCACAACATGTGGATAAACCTCCTACATTGCTGGCTAGTGTCTAATGCCCCTGCATCACAACTGCACAGACATAAGCCTATGCCTATGGATGGAACGTTTCAACCACACGCACATCTCTCTCTTTGTGCGGTTGGAACCTAGGGTTTGATTTTGATAGTTGCTGCATTTGACTGTCGATTTCGATAGTTGACTACAAGCTATTGAATAGTGATTTTGCCTAGTATTATTGCTAGCTTCATCTTTGAGATATTGCAATGATGATTTTTTAATTTATTTTTGGATAGTCTCATGGATAAATAATTAGATTATTTTACTCTCTCTTTGTTGAAACATTCAATAACACTATAATAAGAAGAAAATTTTGAAAAGGTTTTGCCCTGGACTCCAACCAATCATGGTGTCTCTATATGTGAATATTTTTCTTCCATTGTTCCTTTATGTCCCATTGCATTGATGATGATATTGTTCTTTATATATAATTGCATATGGCGTTGAATAATGTTATGATGTTGTGGGTTGAATTTAATGTGTAAATAATGAATTGCAATTATTTAAAGCAAAGAAAATTATAGTTGTAAGAAAAATTAACTCCCAAATGGGTAGGGTGCCAAGCCACAATCCCAACCACTCAAGCTAAGGTTTTAACATATTGAGCAAAAGGATTAACTTAACCATAGAGTAATAGTAACTTTAGCAAGGTTTTGATAAAAAAAGGTAGGGTGCCAAGCCACAATCCCAACCACTCAAGCTAAGGTTTTAACATATTGACCAAAAGGATTAAGTTAACCATAGAGTAATAGTAACTTTAGCAAGGTTTTGATAAAAAAGTGCACTAAGAAAACCCAAAAAGATGTAAAATAATTAAAAGAGAGAAGTTCACCACTTACAAAATTGTATATTTAGTTTATAAATTTAAAAAAAAATTAATAATAATAATATAATTATGATTTTTAAACTTCTGTGGCTGTCGTTAATTGCAAAATCCGCATTAACCACAATATCATAAAACATTGGTCTACGTTTCGAATCCCAAAAAGGATCCATGATGATGGATCCCGTTGAGATTATGGATCCCTGTTGAGATTCGAAACGTGGATCAATGTTTTATGATACTGTAGATAATCCAAATTCTGCAATTAATAATATTATAGTTTATGTTTTAAATATATATTTTTAATTAATTTCATATTATCTTTAGTTAAACTTTAATTAAAATTATAAATTTGAATTATTAAATTTATATAATTTAAATATTTATAATTTTTAATATATTTAAAAATATAATTTAAATAACCAAAATATATTATCAAATTTTAATTAAAAATATATAAAATTAGGAATTTGGCTTCTGTGATCCATAGAATGTGTGTAATAATTTTCGGTGAAAATTTCTTTTATGTGATTTTCACCGAAAATGACAAAAATTTCTTTTATGTAATTTTCACCAAAAAATATATAAAATTTTGCAATTCTATTTCTAAATAAAAATTTGAAAATTTCACAATAAATTAATTTACAACATTCACATTATTATAATTATTCTTTCACTTTTAAATCCATATACATTGCCCCAATAATAGATTCCCATTCATATATATGAAAATCTATAATATATATATATATATATATATATATGACAGTTTGATATGATATCAAAATATGTATTTTCCGATAATGTGTTTAGTGTGTTACTCACTTACACCCTTTTAATTTAAGAATGCTGGTTGAGCATATCTACAAAGAATATATATTGTTGACTGACACGTCTAGCATATCTTTTAAGAATATATATATATATATATATATATATATATATATATATATATATATTATAAGAATATATAAAGTATATTAAAAAAAAAAAAATCCAAAGTCTAACGTGCAAGGGGCAAATTTGTTAATGTTGACTCAATGAGGGGTAAAGATAATATTTCGCATATTTCAAACACCAAATTAAGTTTAGAAAAGGTGATTTGACAATTTAAAGCAAGGCATATTTAACTGGCTTTTGCAATTTAAAATAGTGAAGTGTAAAAAGTGAAGGAAATAATTACCGACGTTGGAATTCTAGTTTTCGTGTCGCTTTGTTTTCGGAGGTAGACTGCAACGCCTTTGCCTCGGTTTTCGGAGGTACACTGCATTTTGACGATCCAAGGCGTGTAGAGTTTTTGTTATTAAAAAACAAAATATTTTGTATAATATATTTTTACAATTAAGTTGAATTTAATATAGGCGAGTTTTAATGTCCGTCCGAAAAATGAGTTATTATAAGTAAATATCATCACCAAAATTGTGGAATGTTTAATGAAATTTGAAATATTTTTGGAATCTAAGCTTTTGTGATCCATAATGTAAATTTGTAGAAATTATTTCGGTAGTAATTACATGCAAAAGAATGAGGTGGATGCGTTTCGAACCAACCAGTGTGGTTCATCATCAGGACTATGTGAGAGATCAGATCCAGATATTAAGTATAAATAGATGTAGAAATGACTCAACCAGCCGTTAAGATAACGGCTAATTTGACTTTGAAAAAGTAAATAATCCAATATTTATTTATTTATTTTATTTTTATTAATTTTATTTATTATTATTATTTATATAATGGTAAGTAATTTAACAAAACGTGGAATATATATGTAGATTTTTGTAAATATTTATTATTAAATTATATAATAATTAATTATTATTATAAATTAATAAATATAATTAATTCTTATTCATAAGATTTAATTATAACAAACCATCATCAAATAGTCAAACTAAATAAAATAATTAAATAAATAAATAAAAATAATAAAAATAAAATAATCACCAAAAAATAAATAAATAAATAATAATAATAATAATTTAATAAATAAAAACAAAAATATAAATTAATAAATAATGAAAATAAATAAAAATATTTTATTAATTAAATAATTAATATTAATATTATTATTATTTTTATTTATTTTTATTGATTTTATTTTATTTATTTTTATTATTATTATTATTATTATTATTATAATAATAATAATTATTTTATTTATTTATTTTTATTTTTTTATTTATTTATTTATTTATTTTTTTTATTTTTTTAAATAATCAAATAAATAAAGTAAAAATAACTAAATAAATAAATAAAATAATAATAATAATCAAGAATATAAGGCAGTAATCCAGCATCTGCTGATATTCCAACCGTCATCTCTATTGAGATTAACGGGCCTTTTTTCAATTTCAATAGCCTCTCTCAACTTACGATGATGGAAATGGTCGATTCTAGCAATGACCTTAGCATCTTCTATGCAAACATGATGGTTAGTCTTTTCTGCATGCTCAGCTAAGGCGGATGAGCGAGATCTTCTATGCTTGATATCAGCCGCTTGATAAGATTGCTAAAATCGTTAAAAAGCATAAGGTTTCCTCTTATTTCAAGCCCCTTAATACAATTCGTAGTTCTCTTAAATCGGTTAAAGATCCGATTAACCCCAGGGATGGAAAAGGTGTCTACATCATTCCCTGTTCTTGTGGGACTCCTTACATTGGTGAGACGGGTCAGTTCATTAATCAAAGGATCTGTGAGCATGTGGCTGATATCAAGCATAGAAGATCTCGCTCATCCGCCTTAGCTGAGCATGCAGAAAAGACTAACCATCATGTTTGCATAGAAGATGCTAAGGTCATTGCTAGAATCGACCATTTCCATCATCGTAAGTTGAGAGAGGCTATTGAAATTTAAAAAAGGCCCGTTAATCTCAATAGAGATGACGGTTGGAATATCAACACATGCTGGATTCCTGCCTTATATTCTTGATTATTATTATTATTTTTATTTATTTATTTAGTTATTTTTACTTTATTTATTTGATTATTTAAATAAATAAATAAATAAATAAAAATAAATAAATAAATAAATAATAATAATAATAATAATAAAAATAAAAATAATATTAATATTAATTATTTAATTAATAAAATATTTTTATTTATTTTCATTATTTATTAATTTATATTTTTGTTTTTATTTATTAAATTATTATTATTATTATTATTTTTTTTTTATTTTTTTTGTGATTATTTTTATTTATTTATTTAATTATTTTATTTATTTATTTATTTTGACTTTTTGTCTGACTATTTGATGATGGTTTGTTATAATTAAATCTTATGAATAAGAATTAATTATATTTATTAATTTATAATAATAATTAATTATTATATAATTTAATAATAAATATTTACAAAAATCTACATATATACTCCACGATTTGTTAAATTACTTACCATTATATAAATAATAATAAATAAATAAAATTAATAAAAAAAATAAATAAATAAATATTGGATTATTTACTTTTTCAAAGTCAAACTAGCCGTTATCCTAACGGATAGTTGAGTCATTTCTACATCTATTTATACTTAATGTCTAGATCTGATCTCTCACATAGTCTTGATGATGAACCACACTGGTTGGTTCGAAACGCGTCGACCTCATTCTTTTGCATGTGATTACTACCGAAAGAATTTCTACAAATTTGAAATTTGAAATAGTTTAACTTCCCAATGAAACTTACATCCTCGATTTCTTCAACGTTTCATTTTATATACTTTATATATATTTTCCACATCTCTACGATTACTATTATTTATTCCATTTGTATATAATTTATATATATTTCCAACATTTCAACTGCAGCTATTAAATACTAGATTTCCGTTTATATTATTTATATAGATATTTTTACATTTTTATAATTTCAGAGTTAACGTATCTGTGATGGGAATCATTTTGTTTGAATATTTCTTCCCACTAAGATTTTGGAATCAATTTTTCCAACTAACAAAAGGTGACTTATCATCAAAATAAAAACCTAAGTCCGATGTATCAGGAAATATTCAAACAAAATTTTCTAGAGCTGCTATAAAATAACAGAGTTTCTAGATATGCCGGCTGATGTTCAACGTTTTTCAAAGAAATTTGAGGTAGTGATTTGTCTATCCAGTGCGTCATATTATATTTCTTCCAATGATGTCATATTGACTGTTTCTCTACTTGTCCCGCCATCAGTGAAGCCATGTTGCGTGAGTAAATGGTTGTGTTATTTTTTATTAGTTTTTTTCTTTAATATTAAAATGCGGCTGGCCGCGCCTCCATCCAATAATAAAGTTTCGTGTGAGAATATACATTTCAATTCAGGAAGGGACACGAGGGTTGAAATTTCAAATTGATTTCATTAGTTACATTTCTTAAAAGTTTAATTAATTATTATTATTTAATTTTTAAAGTTATGGATATAAAAAGACATCAAATTATATTATAAAGAAGAAATTAAATTAATATATAAGATCTTTTTATTCATTCATTTTGCTCATCGATTTCGCTGCTAAATCTACTAAAGAAATCTACTAAGCCGGCATTATTTGTATATAGTTTTATTTGTATGCAGTTTTACATATATTTCAGAGTGTTTTTGTTTTATGCACTTCAACAATCATTTAATATTGAAATACTATTTGGAGAGAAATGTAAAGTTCAAGTTCGTATTTTAGATAAAAGATTCAGTGATGAACTTTTATTGCAGAGAGCTCTAAAATTTAGTCTATAATTTAATATTTCAGAGTGTTTTTGTTTTATGCACTTCAACAATCATTTAACATTGAAATACTATTTGGAGAGAAATGTAAAGTTTAATTTCGTATTTTAGATAAAAGATTCAGTGATGAACTTTTATTGCAGAGAGCTCTAAAATTTAGTCTATAATTTAAGTTAATTTAGTTTTTTGTGAATGTTCTCATGATTAAGTTAAATATTATTATATTAAAAAATAATTGAAAAAATATTATATATATTAAAACTATATATATTAATTATTTTTTAATGTTATTTTTTAATATATATATATATATATATATATATATATATATATATATATATATATAGTTTTAATATATATAATATTTTTTCAATTATTTGTTAATATAATAATATTTAACTTCATCATGAGAAAAAAAAAAAATATATATATATATATATATATATATATAAAATGAATTCATATTTTTTTAATTAATTAAAATAAATATTGGTTAGTTTTAATATATGATAAAAAGAATATTTTAATTTTAATTAGGAATTGATGTTGAAAATAAATAAATAAAAATATTTACTTAAATTTTTAAAAAGAAAAAGTAATGAATATTTATTTGTCTTTTTAAGCTATTAATATAATATTTATTAGGATATTTTATTCTATAGGGAAAATGGCATGGTATGTTAGGGTTTTATTGTAGGTAATGGCGAGCTTGGCATTGTCGTCAAGCTTGGTTACATTTATGTTGCTCTTGATGCCTCAAGAAAAGGGGATTGTGAGTTATGTTCTCCTAATAGCGATGACCATGGATGCTTATGCACTATCCTAGAAGCGAAGCAACTGATTATTATGTGCGGGGGTCAAAGTAGTTCAAAGACATAGGGGGTTGACCCTATGGAACATTCCATTGTTCGGGATTGCTCCAAGACTCGTCCTTGTTTTAAAAACGACACTATAACACCCAGATTTAATTTCTTTAATGACATTTCAAATTAGATATTAGAATTCCTTTAAAGTTAAATAGGATTAACAAGCATGTTAATCAATTTATGAACAAGAGTTATTTTCTTTGAATAAAATATTTAATTATGGCGTGTTTCCATAAAATTATGGTAAAAGTTTTCCAAGATTCGAGAGTAGCTGGGTTAAGCATTTATTGGAAGTTATCTTTCCTCTAAGGATAAAAGGAAAATCCTAGAGAAAAAAAAGGGTTTTGTACAAGAGAAAAAGAACAACTAGAGAGCTGAGAGGAGAAAGTGTCCAGAGCTGGTAGGAACTAGTGGAACTCTGCTACTTGACATTGGAGGAGAGATTGGACAGAGGTCTTGAGGTCTACCTCTAGTAGAAATGCTACACAATCCTACTCTGGTGAGGAGCACGAGGGGAGTTGAGGACGTAATTGCCTCTCTCACGGTTGGGAGGATGCCATCAGCTATACTTACCTGAGATAAGTATTACAAGACCGAAATGGAATGGAATAATGAGTTCTCGTGAAGTATTTATAAATATGTTAATCTTTGTAAATAGTTTTTTTTTTCGTGTGCAATGTGAAAGTTTGGGTTACAGAAAATTAGAGGTTATTTATGCTATTTATGGTTTAAAAGGATAAATAGGTAGGGATAAATGCTTAGATTCTGAATGTTGTGTAAACAAATTTCCTAGAGAAGTTTTGTTGTATGATAAGTCCATTGGAAGGATAATTATATTTCAAAGAATAAGAGACTGAAGATTTAATTATATCTAGCAAAGTAGTAGTGGAAAATCATGTAGAAAACAGATGACAAGATTGACAGTTAGCCCATTCAGGGAGGAATTCCCTAATCTGGACAATTTGTCTTGTAAAGAAAAAAATAATAATAAAAAAAATACATGGACTAAGGGTTGAGTAATAAACCCTTTAGAGATGGTCTGGTCACCTATCTGTTTTCTCCTACTAGAAAAGATATTATTGAGGTAAAACCCAGGAAAATTAATTGAATAGGAATAGAAAATTGCATGACTATTTCCAAAATTAATTCAGTGAAAATATAGTAAACATCTATTTAATAAACAAAGAAACCATGAACATATAATACTAAAAAGTAAGAGGTATAAAAATAGTTATAGATACATCAGTGTCCCTCATGGGGAGAAGAAAAACACTATGATAAAAATATATAAAAATAGTGCACATTAACTTCAAAGCAAAGACAAGTTGAGTGTGAATGCTCGACCGAAGAATAGTAAGGAATTTGCAAATACTTAAGCAAATAATATTCATTCATTGACAATATTTGGTGCGATGAACTAAATATTAGATAAGACGAACCCACACACACACACACACACACACACACACATATATCCAATAACCTAATGAATTAATAATATTTAAAAAAATACAGAGTTAATAACCTGAACAGCTTCAAAATTTCCATTTTATATTTGCGGTTTAACATTACTCTGAAAATCGGAAAAGAGATGGAACAGTGAAGTTTTCCCAAAAACCCTCATTAACGAATAACCATTATGGAAACAAGTTTTAGTTGTGCGACATATAAGAAATCACAATGTATAGTCCAAAAAAAAGAGAAGGGATAATATGACTATTTAAATATGTACAGTAAGCCCTCGAAGGTTTGTACATCTAGAACCAAATCCAAAGCATGGAGCTTTATGCTCGCACAAATAGACATAAACCATTTTTCGAACCCTTAAGAGCATTCCTGAATGGAAACGATAAAACTAGCTACCCGAAAGGACTTAAGAATACCTGTAGAGAGATACTAAAGGTATTAAACCGAGAATGCAACCATAGTAACATAAACACTAAAGGAATTGGGGGTTTTCAAAGGTACCTGTAGGGCGAGAGAAAAGCATTGTTACCTCTCCGAAAATACAAATAAATATACCCATAACAGAGAATGAGAATTTACACAATGCAATGACAGCGCTCTTACCTTTTGTGGCTTAATAAAATGAGCTTCGCAAACTTGGCAACATAAGATTAATAAAAAGAGAAACGTATGGTATAAGAAATTTATTTAATCAGAGAAAAATAAATGGAAAACACGAGAAGTCGAAGAGAAATAGCATAACTACTTTGGTCGCATAGGCTATGACTCCATTGTCGAGACCAAACCCTATGGGATGCCATGATTATTTGTGAAACAGATGCAGTTCGATGAACGCATACACCTTGCAATAGAGAAGCTTTATCACAGTTGAATAAAGCTGAGAAGAGAAGCAAAATTTCACCCTTAAATCCCCAACAAGATAATATAACCAATGTAGATGAAAAATTATTTTCATAGAGAACCATTTTTAAGAAGGGGCATTGAAACTTACAAGTGTAGGCAGAATGCCAAAGGTAACGCCGAACAACGAAGGAGTTGCAGAGCTTGGTTGCCCAGCAGAGGCTCCAAATGAAAATTGGTTAGATTTCGCGGGGTAGGAAAAATACTCTAACCACCCCAGAACCCATCATAGTCATTGATCAAGAGAAAAATCATCAATGGTGGGAAATTTTCTAGATGTCCCCCTCATAAATGAAAACCGATTCTCGAGACTATGGAGAATCTGAAATGCAGGTAAAATAATCTGCAGTTAATAAGTAGCAAGGGTACAAAGTTCTACGGGTATAATTATACCCTACGTTTTATTTGAAAATCATTTCTATAATATTTGTAGTCCTGTAAACTTTTATATGCGATGTATTGAATCAAACCTAAAACTTAGGTTAAGAGAATGATACAAACAACATCACCATGTGCCAAGGTGTAAAGCACATTTTCTCAACTTATATTTTCGAACATGATTAGAATATATTGCTAAAAGGTTTTTCGATAAATATGTGGAAATGTTTTAGTTAGAATAATGACTGTGATAGAAATTATTTCTTAAAGCTACATCATATAGTTAAGACATGGTGAGTATATATATATATATTCATTCATTATGTGTATTAACTTATGGATAATGGTATAAGTAAATTTTTTTTTGTTTATCTCTTTTAATGTAAGGTAAAGAGTTTTGTGGTAATATGTTACAGGTGGTATTAGAGTAGTGTTCATATGCTAGGACCAAGAAGGGTCACCAAAATAGCATATACATATATATATATATATATATATATATATTCATTATGTGTATTAAGTTACAGATAATAGTATAAGTAATTTTTTTTTGTTTATCTCTTTTAATGTAAGGTAAAAAGTTTTGTGGTAATGTGTTACAGGTGGTATCAGAGCAGCGTTCATATGCTAGGACCAAGAAGGGTCGCCTACATAACATTTCCTGTGCGTAAAATGTGCACAGAAATGGGAAGAACGGGTTGAAAGAGTGCAATGAGTAGGGGTTTTGTACATCAAGCTCCCAGGACTACAAGGGAAACTCACCCCCAGCCTAACCCAGAAATGAATCTAGAAATGTTGGTGCAATCGAGTGTGGACCAGCATCAACAAACTAGTAGATTGCTCGAGGAACAACAACTAAAAACCAATAGACTTCTGTATATTGTGCAACTGCTACAAGAATAAATGGCTTGAATATGAAGTGATAATGAGAGGTTGATGCAGGATTAGGAGAGGATTCTTAAAAGCCTCTAAGATAAACAGAATCAAGGGAAAGCTCAACCAAGTCAACAAAGAGACACCTAAGAAGAAGGTGAATAGCGACAACAAGTTAATGATAAGATGGAAGGTAGCTAAACCCAGCAAATTAATAAAAATAGGTCTTATAACGAAGCAGAGTCAAGAAATGTCTTAGACCAGTAAGAGAGGAAAAAGAGGAAAGTGGAGCTGCAAGATGAATTCCAAAAAATTAAACCTCTTTCATTCGATGGAGAAGCCGAAGAGGTAGCAGAAGCATGGATAATTAACATGAATAAATATTTTCAAGTCTATGAATATAGCAACAAACCAAAGGCTCGCCTTGCCATTTGCCAACTGCGGTAAAAATCCACATTATGGTGGGAAGAATTTAAATATGTGCAAGGAATTGAGGACCATAATGTGACTTGGGATGAATTCTAGCAGTATTTTAAGGAAAAATATGTAACATAGCGCTTTTATGATGAAAAATCTCGAGAATTTCATGATTTGAAACTGAGACAACTGTCTATGGATGAGCTCATAACCAAATTTACCTTCTTATTGCGATATTTGCCATATCTGAGGGACGAAAAGGCGAAAATACAACGATTATTGAGTAGCCTGCCTGCTCATATGAAGGAGAGAATCAAATTTGTGAATCTGAAGACCATGGACGAAGTGATTCGAAAAGCACGTAAGTGTTATTAGCAATCCAATGTAAAAGGAGAAGATGGAAGGAGTTGGCCACCAAATAAAGGGAATAAAAGTTACTCAAACTTTAAAGTTAGCAGATCTGGAAATTTTAAGAATGTTTCCAGAAATATAGCAAATAGACAATAGGGAAGAAACCAACAGAGAAGCAAGTTTCCAGTAGAAGAATGACCAACTGAAGCATCCAGTAGACCAGATCATTGGCAGATCCAAAAACTTCCATTACAGTGTTGGGGATGTAGTGAGGCACATTATTATAAGAACTTTCCTCACCGTGGAAGAAATGAAGCTACAACTAATGTGCAAGAGGCATCCACGGTGGGGGACATGGCGTGAAACATACCAAGAATCAATGTTGCACTTGAGGATCAACAAGCGAATTACCAACCAACCATGATATAACTGGAAGGTAAGTTAGTGGAAAAATGTGACTTGTAGAGCTTGAAATTTAAAAATCCCTGGCTAGTAAAATTGGCCGCTAGGGCAAAGAGAAGATTTAATGCTAAAGTTTCCAACTGTCCCCTAGAAGTTGGAAACCAAAATATAAAATTTGAATTGAATACTATACCTTTAGGCTCTTATGATAAATTACTTGGAATAGATTGGTTGGAAGTGTATTGGTCACTAGTAGACTAAAACGAGAAAATCATTTATTATAAGGCTGAAGACGAAACTTGCCAAGAATTTCAAGGGATTAGAAAACCACTTCAGTTGCATCCTATTAATGCATCTCAGCTAGGAAAATGCATCAGAAAAGGATGTCAAATTTATGTTATTCAAGTGAAATTCACCAATTTTAAAGATAAGACCCCTATGATCGAAAACATATTGGTGGTGCAAGACTTTATGGACGTGTTTCTGGAAAGCATACCAGGACTACCTCCAAAGCGAGAAATCAATTTTACCATCGAATTAATGCCAAGGGAAGCACCAGTATCATGAGCACGATATCGAAAGAGTGTGTGTGAACTAACTGAGTTAAAAATGAAATTACAGGAATTGCTAGACAAGGGATATATTTTTCCTAGTGTGTCACCTTGGGGGGGGGGGGAACCAGTACTGTTCATAAAAAAGAAGGATGGTATGATGCGAATGTGTGTGGATTATAGGTAGCTTAGTAAATTAACTATTAAGAACAAATACCCACTGCCACAGATAGATGATCTTTTCAATCAAGTAAAGGGGCCACCTATCTTTTCAAAAATAGATCTAAGGTCTGGGTATCATCAAATATGGATAAAATATGAAGACATCTCTAAATAAATTTTCATTACCCAATATGGGCATTATGAATTCGTCTTTTTACCGTTTGGATTAACCAATGCACCAACAACATTCATGAGTTGGATGCATGGCATATTTCATCCATTTTTGGATAAATTTGTTCTCATTTTCATTGATGATATACTAATATACTCAAGGAATATGGAGGAACATAAAGAAAATTTATGTATGGTGCTAAAAATGTTGAGATACCATCAAATTTATGCGAAATTTGAGTAAGTGTGTTTTTCACAAAAAACAAATCCAATATTTAGGCCATGTTATTTCTGCTGAAGGTATAGCAGTAGACCTTGAAAAGATAAAGACTATTATGGAATGTAGGGTACCCAAAAACGTAGCAAACATACAATATTTTATGGGATTAGCTGGCTATTATTGACGTTTTATCGAAGGATTCTCTAAAATTGCTTTTCCCATAAACTCCTTGTAGTGGAAAGGGCGAGTGTTTAAATGGACTAGCGAATGCCAGACTAGTTTTGAAAAGTTAAAACAATTACTAAATACAACTCCTATACTGAGGGTGGAAAATCCAAATAAATAATTTAAGGTTTGCACTGATGATTGCAAGGAAGGAGTGGGAGAAATGTTGTCACAAGATGGAAAGGTTGTGGCATATGAATCTAGGAAGTTGAAATATCATGAAAAACGGTATTTCGCATATGATCTACAGTTAACCATAGTGGTGCACACACTCAAAGTATAGAGGAAATACTTGTTGGGAAAAAGGTTTGTGCTGAAAACATATCATAGGAGATTGACTAGTTATTTTAAACAAGATGACTTGAATGCACGCCAGGCCATGTGAAATGCATTCCTGAGAAAATTTGATTTTGATATGCAACATGTTAAAGGAAAAGAAAATCGTGTCGTCGATGCGTTGAGTAGGAAATTGCATTATGTGTATGAGTTATACTTTAACCATATGGAATTCAAGTTCCAGGAACAGGTGAAAGAGGCTACGAAAAAGGATCCTAAATATCAGATTTTATGGCAGCAAACACAAGACACAAAAAATCAAGGAAAACAATCAGATTATAAGATCAGTAATGAACGGCTATTGATTTTACGAGAAAAGATATACATTCCTAATCAAATGAATTTAAAAGAGTTGACCTTAGACAAGTATCACCAAAGCTCTTATTATGGATACCCTGGTTACCAGAATATGTTAACAGCCATCAGAAAATATTACTTTTGGCCTAGAATGAGAAAAAACATCAATGAATATTGACTAAATGCTTGAAATTTCAATAGGTTAAGGTGGAGCATCAACACCCAGCAGGTTTACTACAACCAATACCCGTACCGAATGGAAATGGGAAGTTATATCACTCGATTTTATTACAGGCTTGCTAAGATCGAAGAGACACAATGACTATAATGGTAGTATTTCACCGATTGAGCAAAGAAGCTCATTTTATTCCTGTACAACCCAATTTTAAAACTGTGTAAATTGTTAACATCTTCATGAGGGTGGTATTTAGATTACTTGGCATTCCGAAAATAGTGATCTCAGACAGATATGTAAAGTTTACTTCAGCCTTTTGGAAGTCATTGTTCACCAGACTAGGCACACAAATCCAATTTAGAAAAGCATATCATCCTCATACAGATGGGCAAACGGAGCGGGTGAATTGAATACTGGAATACATGCTACGAATGTATGTAATGTAGCAACCCACGAAATGGGAATATTATATGCATTTGGTAGAATTTTCTTACAATAATGGATACCAGGAATTCCTCAAGATGAGTACCTTTGAAGCCTTATATGGAAGACAATGTTGAACTCCCATTAATTGGACTAGTCCAAAAACCAAACTAATGTTTGGACCATAAATTTTAGATGAAATAGAGCAAGAAGTAAAGAAGATTTGACAAAATCTAAAAGATGAAAAGCATAGGCAGAAAGTATATGTGGATCGAAAGAGAACATATCAGGAATTGGAAGTGGGTGATCACATTTATGTGAGAATTAGATCCAAGAAGAGCACTTTAAGGTGGACTACATGTGACAAGTTGGCTTCTCGGTTCTATGGAATTGTCTAAATCTTGGAAAGGATGAGGTCGATAGCCTATCGACTAGCTTTATCGGGACACATACGAGTGCACAATGTGTTCCATGTGTCTATGTTAAAAAGATACATACATGATCCAAAGCATGTAATACATTCGTAGAATATTCCGGTAGGAATGAAATGGGAATTAAGATCTCTATGGGGAGATAAATAATTGTTTGTTAATTAAAACAAATTTCGCTTACAGATTGAACCGGCCAGTGAATTTCTAGTAGAGCCTCAACGTATTCTCGATCAGAGAGAAATAACGCTCCGGAGGTGAGCCATCACCCATATTAAAGTGCAATGGAAGCACTTTGGCCCGGAAGAGGTGACTTGGGAAGATGAAAGCTTTGTACGAGAAGCGTATCCATAACTATTCACTGGAATGGATTAAACATCGAGGAAGGTGTTTACCTTCAGTGGGGGAATATGTAACACCCAAATTTAATTTCCTTAATGACATTTCAAATTAGACATTGGACTTCTTTTAAAGTTAAATAGTATTAAAAATCATGGTAATCAATTTATGAACAAGATTTATTTTCTTTGAATAAAATATCTAATTATGGTGTGTTTCCATAAACTGATGGTAAAATATTTCCAAGATTCGAGAGTAGTTGGATTAAGCAGTTATTGGCAATTAGCTTTCCTCTTAGGATAAAAGGAAAATCCTAGAGAATCAAAGGGTTTTTGTACAAGAGAAAAGGAACCGCTAGAGAGCTGAGAGGAGAGAGTGTCCAAAGCTGGTAGAAACCAGTGGAACTCTGCTACCTAATGTTGGAGGAGGGACTGGAAAGAGGTCTTGAGTTCTACCACCAAGAGAACTGCTACGCAATCCTACTCTGGTGAGGAGCATGGGGGGAGCTGAGGACGTAATTGTCTCTCTCACGATTGGGAGGATGCCGTAAGATATACTTATATGAGATAAGTATCACAAGACTACAATGGAATGGAATAATGCGTTCTAATGCAGTTTTTATAAATATGTTAATCTTTGTAAATAGTTTTTTTTTTTTTTTTTTTTTTTTTTTTTTTTTTTTGCAATGTGAAAGTTTGGGTTACAGAAAATTAGAGGTTATTTATTCTATTGTATGATTTAAAAGGCTAAATAGGCAGGGATAAATGCTTAGGTTCTGAATGTTGTGTAAACAAATTTCATAGAGAAATTTTGTTGTATGATAAGTCCATTGGAATGATAATTATATTGCAAAGAATAAGAGACTGAAGATTTAATTATATCTAGCATAACAGTAGTGGAAAATCCTATAGAAAACAGATGACAGGATGGCCAGTTAGTCCATTTAGGGAGGAATTACCCAATTTGGACACTCTGTCCTATAAAGAAAACCAAAAAAACAAATACATGGACTAAGGGTTGAGTAATAAGCCCTCTAGAGATGGTCTCGTCACCTATCTTTTTTCACCTACTAGGAAATATATTATTGAAGTAAAAACCATGAAACAAAACTGAATAGGAATAAATACTACAGAACTATTTGAAAAATTAATTCAGTGTGAATACAGTAAACATATATTTAATAAATAGATAAATGGTAAACATCTAATACTGAAAAGTAAGAGGTAGAAAAATAATTATATATACATCAATGTCCCTTGTGCAAAGAAGAAAAACACTGTGATAAAAATATACAAAAATATTTCACATTAACTTCAAAACAAAGACAAGTTGAGCATGAATGCTCGACCGAAGAACAATAATGAATTTGCAGATACTTATGAAAATAAAAGTCATTCATTGGGAATATTCAGTGTGATGAATTAAATATCAGATAATTTAAAGTCACATATATATTTATATATATCTAATACATTAATGAATTAATAACATTAACAAAAATACAGAGTTCATAACTTGAATAGCTTCAAAATTTCTATATTATATCTGCGGTTTAACATTACTACGAAAATCAGAAAAGAGATGGAACCGTGAAGTTTTTCCAAAAAACCTCATCAACGAATAACCATTATGGAAACAAATTTTAGCTGTGCGACAGATAAGCGATCACGGCGTGGAGTAAAAAAAAAGAGAGAAGGGGTAATATTATTGTTTAAATACAGCCCTCGAAGGGTTGTACATATAGAACCAAATCCGAAGCATGGAGCTTTATGCTCCCACAGATAGACATAAACCATTTTTCAAACCCTTAAGAGAAATCCTGAATGGAAAGGAGAAAAATAGCTACCTGGAAGGACTTCAGAATACCAGTAGAGAGATACGAAAGGTAAAAAACCAGGAATGCAACCACAGTGATGGAAACATTGAAGGAATTAGGGGGTTTCATATTTACCTGCAGGGTGGGAGAAAAGCATTATTACCTCTCTGAAAATAAAAATAAATATACCCATAATAGATAATGAGAATTTATACAGTGCAATGACAATGTTCTTACCTTTTGTGGCTTAAGAAAATGAGCACCGCAAACCTAGGATTAGAAGATTAATAAAAAGAGAAACATATGGTATAATACATTCATTTAATCAGAGAAAATTAACTCGAAAATACCAGAAGCCGAAGAGAACTTGCATACTTGCTTAGGCCGCATAGTTTTTGACTCCATTGTCAAGACCAAACCATGTGGGTGCCACGATTCTTTGCGGAACGGATGAAATTCGATGAACGCATAAACCCTGCAATAGTGCAGCTTTAGCACAGTTGAATAAATCTGCGAAGAGAAGCCGAATTGCACCCTTAAATCCCCAGCAAGCCAATATACCCAATGTAGATGAAAACTTATTTTCAGAGAGAACCATGTTTAAGAAGGGGTGTCGACACTTATAGGGCTTAAAAAAATTCCAAAGGAGAAGGTCAAACATAGAAGGAGTTAGAGAGCTTGGCTTCCCACAGCAGTGCCAAATGAAAATTGGGTAGGGTTCTGGGGGTAGGGAAATACCCTAACCGCCCCATAACCCATCACAGTCGTTGATCAAGAGAAAAACCATCAATGGTGGGAAAGTTTCCAAATGTCCCCCACATAAATTAAAATCGATTCTCGAGACTACGGAGGATCTAAAATGCATGTAAAATAATCTGCAGTTAATAAATAGCAATGGTACAAAGTGCTATGGGTATAATTATACCCTATGTTTTATTAGAAAATAATTTCTATAATCTCTGTTGTCCTATAAACTTTTATATGCTATGTATTGAATCAAACCCAAACCTTAGGTTAAGAGAATGCTACAAACAACATCACCATGTGCCAAGGTGTAAAGAAAATTTTCTCAACTTATATTTTCAAACATGATTAGAATATATTGTTTAAAAGGTTTTTCGATAAATATGTGGAAATTTTTTAGTTAGAATAATGACTATGATAGCAATTATTTTTTAATGCTACATCATATAGTTAAGACCTAGTGAGTATATTTATGATTTGATTAAGAATATATATATATATATATGTGTGTGTGTGTGTGTGTGTGTGTGTGTGTGTGTGTTTTTCATTATGAGTATTAACTTAGGGATAATGCTAGAAGTAAAAAAAAAATTATCTCTTTTAATGTAAGGTAAAGAGTTTTATGGTAAGATGTTATAGACACAAGGAGTATTGTGGACTATATCAATGGAGCACTTACATTTTCAGTGTGGATGAGGAAAGAATGACTATAATTTATTCTGTTTTTTTCTCTGTCACTAGTTATATTCCTATGTCTTCTTTATTCTTGGAAAGAATTATTTTTTTGGTCCAGTGGTTTTGGGGCCTATGATGGTGCTATGTTATGTTTTTTCTCATGCTCCACCATCTTTTTTAGTATCCCTCTCACTAAAGTTTCTGGCCCAGAAATTTTTCTATCAGAGATAGTTCAAGAGCCATTCTAGATTTTTCTTAAAACCATTAACGGTAAAACCATTGTATTTTAAATTGGTGACTCTAATGTGGTGGCTTCATTGAAGGATCTAATTGAACTCATATTAAGATTCCCTACAAAATTCCAATTCGTGTCATTTGAAGGAAGGGTGCTACAGGACCGATATCAACTAAAGGATTATCGCATCATGTAGAAATGTACCAGTTTTATGTCCATGAGATTACGTGGTGGATCTCTAAACCACAGAAACTCCAATGGATATGTATCTTGCAAGGAATCGGTGCAAAGGTAGTCAACAAATTCAGCAATTCGACTTCATTTGACTACTAGACCATGCATTGTAGAACAAATGAATCATGGTTCAACTTTGGAGGTGGATAACCCAGAGATAAATTCACTCTTTTCTTATCTTCAATCCAAGGCTATTATATGCAATTTAAATGGATTTTTTCCTAAATTTGATGCTCTACATCAATGGGTTTTACCCTCTTGGACCCCAAATTATGACATCTATCTATGCTCAAAAAGTCTTCTTTTGCTAGAATCTATGTAGAGATTGACCTAAGTAAAGTTCTTCCTGATCACATGCAAATGAAGCATAAACAATTCCAATGGAAAAAAGTACTACACTATGAGAACACAGCTTTTAGATGAAAATCATGTTTTTAAATCAGTCATTTACAGAGTACATTCCCTTCGGTAAAAAATAGCCCAAAGAGGAAAATGGGGCAAGTTAATAAATCAAAAGGATAACAGACATCAAATCCCAACATGTTAGAAGAAGAAGAAAAGGTATATATGGAAGATCCTGCATGTCAAGCAGATGTGGTTTCTCAAGGCCAATTTGGGGATGTCATCCATGAATAGAAAGACACTGTAATACAAGAGAATTAGGGATCAAATCAATGGAAAAATGAGGCTCTGATAGAAAATGAAGTTGGGGGTACGAAAAGAGTAGATGCATATGTGATCTGAATATGAATGTTAGTTTTGTTGTGCTAAATTCATCTTCAAAATTATAAACAAATATTAATCATTTTATTCATGTGCATAGGTTTACTTGTGGTGTTTGTTAGTGTTAAACAGGTAATTTCATATTGTTTTATGTTAAATTCATGAGCATATTAACATTAAAAGAAATTATTGAACAACAACAAATAAATATATAGAAATCCATCAGATGATCCATTAATACAGTGTTTTGATGAAGGAGTTCACCCCTCATGGGCTATATCTCCTTGATCCAACTTCCATGGCTTGGGCCTCTGTATCAGCTCAAAATGGAAAAAGTGTTTTTTACAATACTCTACTACTCCTAAAACCTACTCCAAATTACTCAGAATGTCCAAATATGCTAGGATAGACTCTTTTTGAGCTAGAATTAGTCGAATTTGCTCAATTTATGGTCTTATTCAATCTTTCCTAGGAACACTCCTCCAAAATTGAAGAGAATTGCAGTTATCTCCACCAAATTTGGAGTTTCGCCGAAAATGGCGGACTCTACCAACTAAATCGCCAAGATAAGATCAAATTATTTAATGGATAAGCAGAGTTTAATGGCAATTGAGTGGGGGTTAATGCGTTAACCGCGTGTTTTAGTTGGAGCGCTGCCTGTGGTCATGGCACAAGGTCCTGTCGACTAAGGGTTGGCCCCTGCTTACCCCCACATACAACTTTGTATTAATATAAATATATGTTGACATTTTTTGGTTAAGAACCATAGTGTGGGTATAGCAGTATGTCATTGTGTTTGTGTCAGGGAGGTCGCGTGGTTGACCCCGACCTTCGATATAAAATTTTACACCACCATATAATATGATTTCGACCATACCTTAGTCTACCAGAGGGGCACATGGCAGCCCCTGGTTGCACCACGTGTCTGCCTCTGGTTTTTCTATTTCCGACCAATGAAAAACTAACAAAAACCAACTTAAAAAAAAATCCCATAGTGACACTCGTCACCACCTGATTTTACCGAAGGATATTTGACCAACCTTTGACCCATGCACAGTCACCTACCAAGTCAGTAGTACGGACTATTGACTGGGCAGTTATCTGTCATTTTTTTTGGAAATTTACCTATTTTAGAAAAAGGACAGCAGGCTCTAAGTTTCACTTACATATTTGGTTTTAGATGAAACGAAGTGTGCCAGATTCAGGGCAACGAGCACTTCGCGGTCATTCAGGTTCTGAACAATTATGAGCACTTCCATTTTTTAGCTTAATATTGAGCACCTGATCATTCCTCCCCACTAGAAGTATTTTGGACCCCAAAAGGTCTTTCATTTTTGAACATGTGGATGAGAGTAAAGTTCCCTCACCCTTCTAGTATCAATCCACTGGAATTTTCTCATTTTCATCAATTTGAGCTTTTCACAAAAACTAGTCTTTTGCCTTGACTCTAGAGACCTTGCCTTACTGTTGTAGACACTTTCATGCTTCAATTTACCTGAATTTGAAAAACATAAATTTGTCCTTGCATAAAAAAACTTATTTCCACCCTAGTTTTCAATCAAAGGAAACTTGAAAACTGTCTCACCTCGAACACTGTTGACATGGCGATTTTTAGTTTGTCTTTCCTTGTACTTGCATCGACTTTTAAACAATTGTCTTTGACATTTCCATGTACCATTTTGAAACAAAAAACAAGTACTTGTGGAACCTATTCCTTATTTTTCAAATTTCTTTGGTGCTTTCTCTTTGACCTTTGCACTCTCTTGCACTGACATCTTGTTTCCATCACTACTCAACACTGATGTTGACTGCTGTAAATATTTCACATCTTGTTTACCTCATTTCAAAGGCAACCTGCTAGAGTCCTGAAACATCTTATTACAAGCATTATAAAATTAAATGAAATCAACTTGTTCAAAGGTCTCATTCAAAATATATTTATGCTTGAACATTAACAAAGTTAAATTTTGACTTACATTCACCATTCTCTTCATTTCTCCGTCATGTATAAGAGACAAACTTCTCTTCTTCTTATGCACTCTAACTATGTACTCAATTCCATTCACAAACAAGTGATACCTATTCTCATGGCGATGAAATAATACTTTCCTATCATAAATATAAGAACTTCCAGAAACAATACCTAAAATCTCAAGCAGCACTACATCAAGTTCAAAATCATAAAGAAAGTTTGAATTGATTGCAAACCTTAGGATGCACTTCCTTGTTACCTACAAAATTTCCTTCTTGCATATCCACCCTAAAGGATAAGGTCTTGGATGTATAAAAGCTTCAATATTTAACTTCTTAACTAAGTCTTCAGAAATAGAATTAGCTTGAGAACCAATATCAAATAGTGTGCCTATCTTGGTGTGCTTTGAAACGACTCTAATATGAAAGAGTTCAATTCTTGTATCTTCATCTTGAGTTATATTGGAACAACTTGAAGAACTAGTCCTTGCTATGTTCTTACCTTTCAAACCCATTGTTGTAATCTTGGTTTCATCTCCTAGATCTGAACCTAAGTCACGTTCAATGATTGCAACAATTTTCCCCTTCTCTTTGGCTTTAAGTTTGTTGGCTTCAACTCTGGATGGAGTTGCCAACAATGGTCTTCATCATGGTCATTCTTTCAGCAATGTTTACATATGACTTTCTATTTTTCTATTTTGATAGAACTATTTTTCTTTCCTATTCCATTAAACTTTCCCTTTCCTTTACCCTCATACTCAAGGAGACTATCACTTTTCTCATCTACGCTATGTTTCCCTCTTGCTTCTAGATGTATGGATTGAACAAAAACCTCATCTAAGTTTGTGGGATTGAACATGAGAATATTATATCTAAGATAACTCTACAAACCCCCAATATACTTTAAAAAAATTTCTTGAGAATACAAATTACCTCAAATAAGATCTCTTTTCCTAAATTCATTAGTATAATCTTGCACACTTTTCCCTTTCAATTGTCTAAAATTTTGCAAGTCCATAATGGATTTTTTCATGTAAGCTAGAGGATAGAATTTTCTTTTAATGGCAACAATAAAATTTGACCAACACATTGAGATATTACTGTGGTTTTTAATCTCTTAATGAGTCCTTGCTTCCCACCATACAAGTGTTGATCCCTCCATTCTCAAGGAAGCAAATTGAATCTTTATGTCATCTTCTTGAAGGTTCTGAATTCTACAATAAACCTCCAATTGACGAATCCAATTGTCCAACTTCTCTCACCATTGTACATGGGAAGTTCAAACTTAATGTCCAATTTGAGTAAGGTATTTATTCCTTTTGGATTTTTTGAGTGAGTATGGGTGGTTTTTGTTGTGGAAGTGGAAGATGATGCTGATGGTGATGATGAGGATTATTGATGAAGATGGTGGATATGGAGGAGGATTTCCTCCACTGCCCTTTGAAGCCTTATCTTCATATTTTTTGTCTTTTGAGTTTCCCTCTCCATGTGGAGGCTTAGAATTCCCTCCAACCATCTGGGTGCTCCTCTCTTCATAGAGGACCCTAACCATGTCAGTTAGGTCATAGAAATCCTTCTTGAATTCTTCCTCTTCCGAAATACATTAATTCTATCCTATACCTGACATGATGACTATGGATTCAAGCTCAAATTATAGTGTTGATTGTACCTCCTCAATCTCAACTAGAGATATAACTTGAGGTGCTTCATGTGCAGTTGGGAGTGAAAATTTGGGTGGAGATTGTGGCCTTCTGGCTCTCCCTCTTCTGGTCCTAACTTCAGGACTAAAAACCAATAATTTCCCTTCTCCTCTCTGCAACTTTAACCTTGTAAGCATCACAAATTTGCAACCATTAAAACCCTACTTGCACAAAACTCAGGCAAAAATCAAGCAAATAACCTTTCTTTGATACCACCTTGATCTGAATCTAAATGTTAGTTTTATTTTTCTAATTTCATCTTCAGAATTATAAACAAATCTTGATCATTTTCTTCGTGTGCATAGGTTTCCTTAAGGTGCTTGTGAGTGTTAAACAGGTAATTGCATCTTGTTTTATATTAAATTCATGAGAATATTAACATTAAAATAAAGTGTTGAACAACAAAAAATAATGTATAGCAAACCATCAGATGATTCATTAGCACGATGTTTTGATGAAGGATTTCACCCCTCATGGGTTACATCTCCTTGGTCCAGCTTTCATGGATTGAGCCTTTGTATTAGCTCCAAATGGAAAAAAAGTGTTGTTTAAAATCCTCTACTGCTCCTAAAACCTGCTCCAAACTGCTCAGAATGTCAAAATATCCTAGGATAGACTCTTTGTGAGCCAAAATTGGTTGAATTCTTCTCAAGTTATGGTCTCAATCAATTTTGCATAGGAAAACTCCTCCAAAATTGGAGAGAACTCTAGTTAACTCCACCAAATTTGGAGTTCTACCTAAAATGGTGGACTCCACCAGCTAAACTACCAAGATAAGATCATATTAATTAGTGGATAAACAGATTTTAATGGTAATTAAGTGGGGGTTAATGTGCTAACCGTGAGTTTTAGTTGGAGCATTGCCCGTGGTCATGGCACAAGGTCTTGTGGACTAGGGGCTGGCCCCTGCTTACCCCCGCATACAACTTTGTATTAATATAAATATATGTTGAGACCTTTGTTGGTTAAGAACCATGGTGCGGTTATAGCAGTATATCGTTGAGTTTGTGTGGGGGAGGTCGTGGGGTCAACCCCGACCTCCACCCGACCTTTGATATAAAATTTTACACAACCATATAATATGATTTTTACCATAATTTATTCCACTAGGGGGGGCACGTGGTGGCCCCTCGCTGCACCACGTGTCCGCCTCTCGTTGGTCTATTTATGACTAATGAAAAACTGAAAACAAACCAACTTAAAAACCAATCCTGTAGTGACACTTGTCATCACCTGATTCACCCGAAGGATATTTGACCAACCTTTGACACCTGCACAGTCACTTGCCACGTCAGCAATACGGACTACTGACTAGGCAGTTTTTTGTCATTTTTTTAAAATTTACATGAATGATAAAATGGAAAACAAGCTCTAACTTTCACATACGGAGTTGGTTTTCAATGAAACAAAGTGTGTCAGATTCACGACAATGAGCACTTCACAGTCATTCAGGTTTCGAATGATTCTGAGAAATTAAATTTTTGAGCTTAATACTGAGCACCTGATCAATCTAAGACTTCAGATTCAAAAAAATAAGGCCTTCCTCTAATTTCTACCATTGAATCAGCATTGGTACTAGTGGACCCCAATCTTGGACATTGTCAAAAGGTACAGAAAAAGCAATGAAAAAAGGAGAAGTTAAGTTACTTTTACCACATTTAACTTCGGCTTTTATTTATTATTTTAATTTTTAAATCCAAGAAGCTCACTTGGTAAATTATGTAAGCATCTACAAAATGAAATTTTGTTATTTGTGTCATGTTTAATAAAATTACAGTTTTTCCCGTGGAAGAAAAAAATGTATTCATAAATTCAATTTGTTTTATCATTTAATATAAAGGAAATACATGAAATTAAATGATAAAGAATTTGATCCATCTTAGTGTTTGGTAGATCCAAGATGGTTCTAAACTAATTATTATAAAAATAAAATCGTGAATAAAAAACCATAATAAGTTAAAATGTGGATTACATTTGTTTAAGGGAGATTTGATTGTTTATACAATTAGATGTTACTTGAAGGAACATGATTCTACTATAACAATCTCATTAGTAACAATACCAAATTTTGGTGTTTTTTTTGCTATTAAGACACTATTTAAGTCAGAAATAGTTTTCTGGTATGGATGATGACCTAAAAGTGTCCCTAAATTTTTAGATTTAAAGGAAACATATAAACAATTTAGAATCCAAAAATATTTAACCAAAATTGATATTCATCCTCCTATAACAACAATATTTTGTTTACACATAAGGTATGACATGAATGACTGCATGCTTGTAGCTAGAAAAATAAAGATGGTGACCACATGTTGTTGTGAGAGTGCTTTTGCGAGATGGAAATTAAAACACCGCCAATCATGACTCAATCAAGGATTGATGTCAAGAATGGTTTTGGCAAGCATTGAGATCTATTCATGATGAAATGGGAAGTTGTGACAATTATGTTGGAAGGAGGTTAAATTAATTCTCTAAGGATGTGATTTTTCATGATATAGATCCCAAGTAGATATAAACCAATATATAAAGCCCTGCTACAAGTACTTTTTCTCCATTCTATAGCCTTTTAATTTAACACAGGTATGTTCACCTACTCTTTCATTTTCATTCTTTTATTTTCTTTGATAGTCATGGCCCCTCTCTCCATGAGGTTTTGTAATGCATCATTTGGTAAAACAAGGCATAATGTAGCAATGGATATGGTTATTTCCTTTCACCACTCTTTCCTACTTATAATCAAGAATACAATTAGGGAACTAGAAGCATATGTAAGTTCCAATGACCATATCGTAAGGATGAGGATGTTGATTTGATGGTTACATATTTTCTCCCACATTCTATGCACTAGCCACACTAGAGATACTAAATTATTTAGGACTCTTTATTTGTACTAGCATACTAAAACATATGTATCTTACCCTCTCTTAACCCAATAATTGAACCATCTCTAGTTCAATCAAAAAAAGAAGAAATTATAAAAATTGGCTCGCTTTCTCATTAACCCCTACTCGTAGTTGGAAAATAAGCATAGTGGGTTTCTTCTTTACAATTTATTCAGATGTTACAAAGACAACCCTATTGACATTTCCTTAGCTCAAGAATCAAAGGAGACCCACCTATCTTCCTAATTTAAAATTATATTCTATGTGTTTTTACTTAGGTTTCTTTAATTTCAAGTTTCTTTTTTACCTTTAGATATGAAAATATCAATCTCAGACAAGTTAGTTTCCTTTATGGTACACTCACCCTATTGTTTCACATTCTATACGCTAGTTAATTATTTCATCAATCTTTGTTTTGGCCTAATTTTATTATAGGAAGTTCAATCAATGGATTTTTCTGTATTTGTATGAATCATATAAACAAAAAGGCCCACAACATATATTTTATAATCAATCGAGTTTCCCCCAAATGATCAAATCTTATTACCTCCATATGTATATCTATGATTTACATACAGTTAAATAAACATCTAACTTTATATATATATATATATATATATATATATATATATATATATATATATATATATATATATATATATATATATATATATATAGAGAGAGAGAGAGAGAGAGAGAGATTTATTTAATTATTTTTAACTCATAAATATACACAGATAAAGATCAAAATGGAGGTACTAGAATGTGTTTGTTGAAGGACTGTAGATTGATTTAGAGAGATATGTTGTAAAATATATATACTTCTATGATATATATATATATATATATATATATATATATAACTTATAATTGTATATATAATTATTAAATTATATATACAATTATAAGTTATATATATATATATATATATAACTTATAATTGTATATATAATTTAATAATTTCCCTTATGAGGGCGACTAATAATGGAAACATAAGTATTGGTGTAGGTGTCTGCCACCCCACCGACCCTCTCAAAAATTAAAAAGGGCGGCATGGAAACCTTTTGCCATGCAAACCCATGAAAAATACATTTCTCCTCAATAGAAGTGATGTTGAATTTAGGTTAAGGGATGGTAGGCAAGGTTATAGTCCTCACAGAGCATTTAAGGTGATCTTACGAAGATATTTACAATCCTAAAGGGGGTATGGGATGTGGAGATGTGAGAGGTGGATCTCCTTATACTGAGCAAGAGGCCAAGTTATACAAGGATTGTAATTATTTTTCACTGAGAAAAATGTCACAGAGGTCTAGATTTGGAGCTTAGGGAGCCAGGGATGCAGGTAAGTTGGACTAATGGCATTATAACTAGGACACCAACATAAATATTTTTCTCTTGGTCTCGTATTAGGGGATTGTTTAGGTTGCAATGTATTAAGTGGTATATTGCATATTACAATGTCTGACAGATTCACCCTAGGAATTTTTGGCCTGATGGAAGGTATGGAATTATAATTTCATCACTCTGTATATGTTAGGGCTCTGTATTACTAGTGTAGTCCCTTTTTGTTGTTAGTGTAGCCCCCTTATTATTATTTTTGTACCCATGCAGTCCCCAAATTATTATTAATGTGCCCTTACATTATTATTTTTAGGTCGGCTAGGATTATATTGTGCCCAATGGACTCCTCTATATAGAAAGGAGGTTTTTTCATTTGTGTCATTCAAGAATTGTTAATTTATGTAATGTAAAGGATGTTTCCCCCTGGAAGAGGTTGATTTATAAGGCGTTGATCTATATTTTTTTCTATTTTGTGAGTTGGTTTCATAACATTTGGTACCAGAGCTTTGGATTATATGGTTTCGCTACTCCAAAGAGGTCATCATGGCGTTTTTGCTATAACGTTTTTTATACAAAGGTTAAGAAGCTAAAAAAAACTCGTTTACAAAGAAATCCTGAGGAACTTCATGTAAAAATTTCAGATCTTTTTTCACAATATTTTTTGGAGATATGATCTCTGGAAGTTAGGGTTGTTGCAGGCTCCCGAATTTCATTTCAAAGAGGTGACCTTGGGAAAATCGTAATAACCCTCTCTTTGAGCATCAGGTTGGAATTATGTAAAAAGAGGTTGAAAGAAAATGGGTTGGAGTTTCCTGTGTATCGATTTTAGAGATGAAGGAGGAAACATGACATGTGTCATGTTGTACAAGTTCACTCTACTAAACCAATCCATAATTAGGTCATTGTGGGAGATTGGGCATAGCTTTGTCTTGAAGAATCCAAATCAGGTCTTACCCATGGCATTGGAAAGAATATTCAGAGGGATACTAGAGTACTGAAGATAAAATCTTGGGGATCCTAAATTATAGAGATAGATTAGTTTCAATATCGAGCTCCTTAAAAGAAATAAAAAGGTGTGTATTTAAAAAAAAAATTGCATATGTCTTGTTTGAAAAATCAGTTTGAAGTGATTCTGAGGGCATATTGAAGCATAGATATCAGTATTGGGTCCTAAAATTCCCCCTAAAAATAATGCAACAAACATTAAACTCTTAGAAGGCTCTACTATGAGTCATGAAGAGGAAGAAGTGCAACATGATATATCAAAATTACAAGAGCAAGTGCAACAAATTTCACTCTCGCAAAGAGTAACAAAAAATGAAATGGAAGCTAAGATGGATGGTTTGAAGAAAGGCATGGAAGTTAATATGGATGGTTTGAAGAAAGACGTGGAAGCTAACATGTATGGTTTGAAGAATGGAATGGAAGCTAAAATGGATGGCGTGGAAGCTGAGATAAATGGTTTGAAGAAAGGTGTGGAAGCTAAGATGGATTCTTTGAAGCATGGCATGGAAGCTAAGATGGATGGCGTGGAAGCTATGATGGATGGTATAGAAGGAAACATGGAATATTTGAAGAAATACATGGAAGGTTTAAAGGAAGGTTTGGCAATTTGCGACAAGAAAAGATTCCTAATGGCAAAAAGGTAGTAGAGGAAACTCATGATTAGAACAAAATAAATGTTAATTATGACTTCATAGACTCTAATGTTTTATTTAAGACCCACCATATTACAAACATAGATATGAGGAATTTTTATTGAAATGATCCGATAACTTGGATACTACAAATGGGGCCATACTTTGAGCTTCATAATACGCAAAACACACAAAAGGTACACATTGCAACATTATATGTAGAACAAAATCAATTTGTATGGTATCGATTGCTTTGTTCTCATAAAACACTGGTCACTTGGTAAATTTTTACAGAGGAAATGATAGCATATTATGAGAATAAAAAGAGAAACACCTTCTTTAACCAAATGATAAATCTCAAACAAAAGGGTTCAATGATGGAGCACATTGAGGACTTCCAAATATTGAATATAAGGGTGAATAATACCCTAGAGGAACATAGGACTGATGTCTTCATAGAGACTCTAAAGGATAACATCCAACATGGGATTCACCTTTGGGAACCTGATCCATTGGAGAAGGCATTCAAGTTGGAAATAAAATTTGAAAGAAAAATCATGGCAACAAGGAAGCCTACCACTCACAACTATAAAAATTGAAGTGTTGGTACTCCTAGAATTCCACAACCTACAAGATTGACACCACAACAATTGGAAGAAAAAAGAGCAAAAGCACTTTGTTATAGTTGTGATATAAAATACACTAAAGGTCATAAGTGTAGTGAGAACAAATTATTTTACATAGATTGTGAAGAGGAGGAAGAAAAGGAACAAGAAACTTCCAAAGAAGAGGATACACACCAGGAATTAACCCTATAGGAAGAAGAAATGAATTCGGCCATATCCTGTAATGCATTGGTAGGAATTACCACTCCTCAAAATCTCAATGTAGAAGTACATATCAAGAATAAAAAATTAATAGTGCTTATTGATTCGGGTAGTACCCATAATTTTATTCATTGTAAGGTAGCCAAGAAAATGAATTGCTTCTTATACCCAGTTCTAGAGTTTCAAGTGATGGTGGAAAATGTAGGAACTATAAATTTCTTTCAATAGTGCCATAATATCAAGCTAACCATGGGGGAATATGTATTGAATAGTCCAATTCTTTCCATTCTAGTGGGTGGTGCTGATGTTGTACTAGGAGTGCAATGGTTACAATATTTGGGGACGATAGATTTTAATTTTTAAGAACGTTTCTTGATTTTTTTTTCGGAAGGAAAGGAAGTTGAATTATGGGGTATCGTAGGAAAGCCAAGAAACATAATAAGCTCTAATATCATGAAAAATATTCCTAATAAAGAAAAACAAGGTGTCATTGCACAATTATGCTCACTAGAAGTTCCAACATCAAAATCATCTATTTCTCCAGACCTCCAAAAAATCTTGGACAGTCATTCCAAGGTGTTTGAAACTCCAAAATGACTCCCACCTATTCATGATCATGATCTTTCTATTCATTTGATTAGAGGAAGTGTTCCTCCAAATATCAGGCCTTACAGATATCCTTATGTCCAAAAGAGCTAAATTGAACGTATGATTGCAAAAATGCTAGAGGTTGGTATAATTCAACCTAGTCAAAGTTATTTCTCTACTCCAGTAGTGTCGGTGCACAAGAAGGATGGATCATGGCACATGTGTCCAAATTATAGGGAGCTCAATAAGCTCAATATTAAAGATAAATTTCCCATTCCTATGATTGATGAATATTGTATGAATTAAATGGAGAAAATTATTTCACCAAGTTGGATCTCCGTTCAGGATATCATTAAATTATAATGAATAATGAAGACATTTCGAAAACAACATTTTGAACTCATGAGGGTCATTATGAATTTTTGTTCATGCATTTTTTCCTTACCAATGCACCTTCTACATTTCAAGGATTGATGAATTCCATTTTCAAACCCTTCTTTATAAAATTTGTGATAGTATTTTTTGATGATATAGTAATCTACATCATGTCTTGGAAGGATCATGTTCAACATGTTGACAAGGTGCTCAAACTATTGGAGGAGAAAAAATTATATGCAAAAACCTCAAAATTTTTCTTTGGAGTACAAGAGGCGGAATATCTGGGTCATATTTTATCTCAGGAGGGTTTTAAGGTATACCCTAAAAAAAATAAAGCCATTAACGAATGGATATTCCCCACAACCATAAATCATTTGCGAGTATTTCTCAGTTTAATCAGGTATTATCGCAAGTTTGTTAAGAATTATGGGAAAATAGCAGCACCTTTATCAACATTATTGAATAAAGATGCATTTTCATGGACTCTTGAAGAAACTAAGGCCTTTTAACATCTTAAAGAGGAAATGTGCCAAGAACCGATCTTAGCTATGCCAGACTTCACAAAAAACTTTATTGTGGAATGTGATGCCTCATGAAATGGAATTGGTGCTATTTTAATGCAACAAGGAAGAACCATTTCTTTTGAAAGTCGTCCAATCAAAGGAAAGTATTTACAGAAAGCTATTTATGAGAAGGAAATGTTGGCAATACTACATGCACTAAAGAAATGGCGACCTTACCTAATGGGAAGACACTTCAAGGTAAAAACCGATCATGATAGTCTTAAATAATTTTTGGAACAAAGAATATCTTCAGAAGAGCAGCAAAAATGGGTCAAAAAGATGTTGGGTTATGAAATCATATACAAGAAATGGAAGCTAAATATTTTGCACATGCACTCTCAAGAAAGGATGAGGATGTAGAAGCATTGCTTTGTGCCATTTCTATTATCCAACCAGGTTGGATAATCAAAGCAAGGGAGGAATGAAAGAATGACGAAGAAGTATGGACACTCATTCAAAAGTTGCAGCAAGTTCCCATTACATCTGATACAATTAGTTGGAAAATGATTCCTTGTGGTACAAATATCACTTATATATTTGTAAGAATTCCCAACTAAAACAAAATATTCTTTTGGAATTGCACACCTCTCCCTTAGGAGGAAACGTGGGATTTTTACAAACTTACCATAGGGTGAAGAAAGAAATTTTTTGGGATGGCCTTAAATCTGGTATTCAAAAGTTTTTGGTGGAATGTTTGGTTTGCCAGAAAAATAAAGTTGAGATAATTAAGATCTCGGATCGTCTAGAGCCTTTATCCATTCCAAATCAGCATTGGGAGGAGGTTTCAATGGATTTTATCACAAGTTTACTTAAGTTCGAAGGAAAGAGTTTCATCATGGTGGTAGTTGATAGGATTACCAAGTATGTACACTTTTGTGCATTATCTCATCCATTTAAAGCGAGTACATTTGCTACTGCATTTATGGAAACAATTAAAAAGCTACATGGAAACCAAAAGATTATTGAAAGCAATAGAGATCCCATTTTCACTAGCAATTTTTGGAAGGAATTATTTTCTTGTTTGGGTACTCAACTAGCTCATAGCTCATATTATCATTCTCAATTCAATGGAAAACTAAGATATTGAACAAATTTTTGGAAATATATCTTCGTTGCTTTGTATCTGATAAAAAAACACAATGGGTCAATTGGTTACCTCTAGCTGAATGGTGGCATAACACTTCATTCCATACTGCAGAAAAATGACCCCATTTATGGCACTTTATGGATATCATCTGGTGTCCATCACATCATCTTTAAGATGAAATTCTAAGGTTAAAGAAGTGGAAGATCACATCGAGCATCAAAAACGAGTTCTACATTGTTAAAGGATAACCTAAATTTGGCACATAATCGAATGAAACAACATGCAGATCAACATCGTAGTGAGAGAATATTTTATGTAAGCGACTAGGTATTTTTACGGCTACAACCATACAAAAAAATGTCCCTCAAGCAAGCTAATATGGATAATAAATTATCACCAAATTATTATGGTCCTTACAAGGTGTTGCAAATGATTGGTACTATGGCATACAAATTGGAGCTTCCTACATCTTCCCGAGTGCACCCAGTTTTCCATGTTTCATGATTAAAGAAGGTTAAAGGTGAAAAACCTATGATTCAAACAATATTTCCAGAACTTGATGATGAAGGAAAAATCATATTGGAACCTGAAGAAGTCATGGAAACAAGAACTCGATAGCTACGAAATCGATCAATTTCAGAGAATATCATCAACTGGAAGAACTTACCCACTGAATATTCCACATGAGAGGATGAGAATTTTATACAGAAGCATCTAGAATTACTCAAGCATTGAGGACAAAATTTTTTTGAAGGAGAGGGGCATGTTAGGGCTCTATATTAATAGTGTAGTCCTTTATTGTTGTTAGTGTAACCCCATTATTGTTATTGTTGTACCCTTGTAGTCCCCATATTATTTTTATTGTGCCCTTACAATATTATTGTTAGGTCGGCTAGGATTATATTGTGACCCCATAGACTCCTATATATAGAAAGGAGGTTTTTTCATTTGTTTCATACAAGAAATGTTCATTTATTTAAACTAAAGGAGGTTTCCCCCTCAAAGAGGCTTATTTGTAAGGCATTGATCTATCTTTTCTTATATTTTGTGAGTTGGTTTCATAACAGTTTATTCCATAATTCTAAATGATTTCGATAGTAACATATGTATTTGGGAGCTTTGTATTCTAATTGTTAATTATGACAACATTATGCATTTGTATTGGGATAGGTTATTGAGAATTAGGTTTTTTTGGTGGCCCGAGGGGCTCCACCGGAGGTTTTTTTTTTGTTCTCTTCCTTGGCTGGCTGAGCTAGATATGGGTCTTTTTAAGTCGCATTGTTCGCATATATCTTGGTGGGATTTAAGCGCTACTACTACATTGTTAGCCTAGTTGTGGGCTTAGTTGAGATTGAAACTTGGAAATTTTACCTATTTTATGTAGATTATGGAGAATTGGTAGTTGTTGGGAGAGTATGGAGGCAAATTTTGGGTTTTGGGCTCAATTATTAAAACTTGCAATATTTAGTTTGTTACTTATGAAAATGGAATTATGTCTCCTTCGTGTTGGTGCTTTTATAGAGATTAGGTTTGTGACATCCCCTACGAGTTAATTCCCCTTTGAAAATTGAATATAATTATTTGTAATTATGTAACCCTAAATTAAAATGGTTGAGAGAAAGGGACATAGATTCTAGATTTTGAGTAAGGAGTTTTTTTAGGATATGAAGGAAGCTTGAGATTTTTTATGATATCCATGAATGACTATGCTTTAAATTGGACATAGGTTCTAGAGTTTGAGTAAGGAGGTTGTTTGGTATTATTTAAATTGGACATATATTCTAGAGTTTGAGTAAGGAGGTTGTTTGGTATGCTTTAAAAGGGACATAGATTCTAGAGTTTGAGTAAGGAGGTTGTTTGGTATGCTTTAAATTGGATTTTTTTTATGATATCCATGAATGGCTATGCTTTGGTATGCTACCAAGTATGCTTTAAATTGGACTTATCACATTAGTTAATATATTTTGGAAAGAGGACAAAGGAAATATGTATGCCTTGGATAGATTCACAAGGTAGAAAGGTCAAAAGTTATTGAAACATGGGCTACACTGGCAACTAGGATAGCTAAAGTCAACCAATAGGAAAGTGATCACGAGGTGTTCACACAACAACATCTCGACCATTACTGAAGAAATAAAGAACCAACATGGATAGGGCGTAGAACAAGCGACAAGGGTATTGGCATAAACAAAATACATGGTTGGAAACAATAGTGAAAAGTCCCATGAAAAGATGGGTACAATGGATGGCCTAAAAAATAAAATTTGGAGGCCAAGAGGGTATTTTTGGAAAAAGGAGGATCATTAAATATGCATGTTCATAGGGGAAAAAAATTGGGATTCTAATATGCTCCTAGTGAAGAAGTTCATTTTGTTTTGAGGGCAAAGAGAAGAAGAATAGGCTTGTAGAATTTAGGGAGAAGAGAAGCTATGATGATAACACAATTGAGAAACCCATGAGGCATGTTAGCTCATGATCATAGATAATATTTGATTATAACACAACTAAGAAACCCATAGGGCTTACTAATTGGTAATCACAAAGAAGCTCTAATGATAGCACAACTCATAAACCCATGAGGCTTGATGGCTAATAATCATAGAGTAAGCTTAATTGATAACATAGTTGAGATCCAGAAGGATTTCTAGTTGATAATCACTAAGTAGTGGTTGTGCCTTAGAAGGATGATAAATCCATTGGATACTATGTTGGATGATAAATTTTGAGTGGTGGAGTCACCCACGGCTAGTGGGCTAATAAGACTTAATAGTAGTTCCACATGGTTGGGATGAGAAAAGAGGTGGCAGTTCGATTGAGAAGATTTTAGAGAGTGCATTATTGTTCCTTCAAAGGTAACATAACTGATAAAACCTCCTTACCATTAACCTTATCTCTCTCTCCACGTCTAAATTGAGACCCTGTGTGTCTAAATCCCCAAATCTATTGGGATTTTTTCTTCGAATTCCCTATGTATAAAAGGAAGTGTTCCATTCCTTTATGTGAAAATGTTGAATAGCTAATGGGTGAAGGAAGTGAAGCCTTGAGACACCCTATTTTAGTAGATGGTATTGGTTTAATCTCTTAAGAAGATGATGGTTGTATGCAAGTGAAGTGATTCATAGTTTTTTATTAATTATTTTTATGGTTGGTGGGAGGAGGTTAAGAAACCTCAAGGCACCCTATTTTAGCCTAGAATAGTAGATAAACAGTTCTTATTGAAGTAGTTGAAGGGTGGAGGTGGTGGACTTCTAGATTCCATGTGAGAAATTAACTACATGAAGTAGTTAGTCAGTGGAGGTGGACAATCTTCATGAGTACCATTCTCAGTTAGTAGCATTGGTTTAATCCCTTAAGCACTCATCCTCAAGCTTTGGAAACTGGCTTTGGGTGATTATTGCAAGAAAGTCTTGGATGTAGTGTATCTAAGTTTGGATGGAGAGGTGAACTTTCAATCTTAGTTGTTGAGAAAATTTTATAAGATAAGTATATATTCAAGCCTTTGTACATATGTTTGATGTTCTTGTTTAAATCCTATTTTGATACTAATTCAATGTGTTGTTCTAATTATTTAGATATAATGTGGAATGTGATTTTCTTCATGTGTGAGGAATGTTGATTTAATGTGTATTTATTGAGTAAATGAATGGATTACAGTATGTATTTAGAAGCTTGTTTTTATGTTTATCATTAGCCTAAGAGGCTTGCAGATCTTTGAACTATTATGAGTTTGAATTTGAGCCAATGGGCCTAATTAAAATGGATGGACAAACATTTGTCTTATTTATTATGTTACTAATAGATTTGGATTTCAGATATTATTATCAGTTTCCAAGCTCAGGAAGTATATATATATATATATATATATATATATATATATATATATATATATATGTATATATATATATATATATATATATATATATATATATACAAGCTTGCTTTTTTGCTTATCATTAGCCTAAGAGGCTAGTAGATCTTTGGACTATTATGGATGGAAAAACATTTTTCTTATATATATATATATATATATATATATATATATATATATATATATATATATATATATATATATAAGTTGAATGGGTTGGATCAAGCTCTGTTAAAATATCAGGAGAGATATCACAACAACTGCACATATAGATTAATATGTAGTTTCACAGGTTAAGCCCTAAATACATCAAATATTCCAACCCTTGAAATTTTAAGAGGCTATGTGCATGGGACTATAACCAAACATCGAAGGTGGAGAGGGTCCTAACACATTTTGATACATGTGCCACAGAACTGGAATTTCAGGACCTGGAGTAGAAAGGAGGCTCGAGCTTTATGTGTCATGCTAACAAGGGATATATCCAAGAGCTAGGGAGTTATCGACAATGGATGGGGAAGGAAAGTCGTTAATAAACGATAATTTTTTTGTCTCAAAGGTTTTACTTCAGATATTTTAAAGGGATGCCTAGATAAAACACACCAAGTTTTAATCACCTAGAAAATGTGCCACATTGGGGATAATTTCCTAGCATTCATTGTAACATGGAAAAGGATCCCTTATATATTTTATAATGTGATAAATGCATTTTCCATGCGATAGTGGTTTTGGTTAGACCCATGGCTAGACTGGCAGAAATCATGGCCAGGAGTAACACGACTACACTTTATAGTCCAAATGGAGGTTGATGTTATGTGACATGGTTACCTAGGACAGAACATGTCACCCTGATAGTAAATATGGGTGACATCACCATGATATTTTTAACCTGTTAGTTCCTTGCGGTATTGGGTGAAACATCTCCAAGATTTTATTCTAGAGATGATTTGGCAAGGTGGGCCAGAGTGCATATAGTATTGGAGAAGGGGATCCTCATTGGATATCCATCTCACCCAAAAGGTTTAAAGAGCTAGGTCATCATGGTATCATTGGATGCATCACAAAATAAATGGTCGAGGTGATGTGGAAGTGGTGAAGCCCAAGTATGTGACCATTGAAAATGGTGTTCGAACACATTCGAGGAGGGGCTCATGAAGGATCCACAAAACCTCAATGCCTCTATCCCAGCGAATTCTCGAGGTGTTGGGAAAGGAAAATTTTATGGGCTAATATTCGTAGATGGGATAATTGTCCATGCTTTTTCTAAAAACAATATTCGTTATTTTCCATTTTTTCTAAAAATTATTCACCCAAATATATATGCTAAAATTATTTTAATTTAAAAATCACAAAAAAAATATAGATACTATTTAAAATCATTAGAAATTTGAATTTTTTTACAAAAAAATAGAACCAAACATTTTATACTTTGCATAATAAGGATAGTAAAATTCGCCAAGGTTTCTAAACTTTCATAAAAGTTTCCATCCTTAAAATTTTCCTTGGTTTTGGGTGCAATACTACCGTGATTTTATTCTCAGGGTGATGTGGCCATAGAGGGGCCCACGTGCCTCTTACATGTACTTTTTAATCCTTGGTGTGTATTCAATCACACTCAAAATGGAATCACCTATATACATGTCATGGTCATGAATAGGTCAACAGATGTCATGTGGTAAATGACATAGCACCATGTAAGTGCCACGTGACAGGATCGTTGCGGTGTCAAATTACATTAATCAAAATTTGAGGGCTCATATATTTTCATCTGGGAATCATATTGAGGAAAATTTTATATCGTTGGAAAGGTTTTGACAAGACGAACATAATGATGTCATGCAATTTCATTTTTGAGGAAGTTGGAAATTTTTTAAATTTTAGACCCCATTTCCATAATTGTACCTTGGAGATTGGGTCAGTATAGTAAATTCCCTCTTTCTATCTTAGTAGGATGATGGGTGGTAAGGGGGTGTGCTACAAAGTGGTTCTAAAGATTCCAAGTTCAACACTTGGATTGGATGGGCTCTATCATAGAAGAAATGTAGAGAAAATGTTTCAACTCTAAACCTTTTGGAGTAAGTTGGTTCCCTGTTATAGAATTAATAAAGTAATAGATTCAACAATTGAATCTTTGGTGTTATGGTAGAACTCTAGCTTTGAGAGTTGTAGCTGAATGTGGATATGGTTTCATGATATTTAAAGCATTTTATTGTGATTTGTATGTTGGTTATATAACTATGATAATGGATTGTATGATTGCTTTCTTATGCAAGTGGGTGTTGGGTGTAGCATTGTGATTAAATGGCTATGTATTTATTGTAATGTTTCCTTCATATACATGATACATTCCATAGATGTGAAAATAATAAGCTGTAAAAAAATGGCAGGTGTTGATATGTTAAATGGTTTTTAACTAACCTTTGAGGCTAAAAATGTTGCATTTTTGTTGCCCCTGGTAAAGAGGCTAATTGTATTTAATTCCAATAATTCTTGGGAAAAAACTAATTTTAAACTTGTGAAGGTATGATTGTAAGCAAGTTGATATACACATATGCATATAAATTCTGTTTTTTGAAAATTATGCTGATATATAAAGTATACCTACATTATGTCCTAGATTTTGAGACATGTGACTAATAAATAAATCGAGATATATGTATAGATGTAGGACATCATGCTTGGTATAACATGACAAGGAAACAACTAATGTGCAATTTGCATTTATGATGCTAATAGTTGAATGTATGTGGAATTGCATAAAAAGACTTAGTACAACAAGATAAGAGCAACTTATGAGAAATCTTAGACACTGGAGACAAAATGGTATACTTCTAGAAGAGAGGGGAGAATAGGGGCATTCCATCAAGACACTTTGATAAGCATTAAATAAATTCCTCCTAGGAAAAATTAGAGGGGCACCACAAATTAGAAAGGCCTTCATGAAAACTTGAAGAAGGCTTGGGATAAGTTTTTTCCTTGAAGAATTGAAAACATGGGGATTTAGTCATCGAGATATTTTAATATTTTATGGTTTGTTCTTATCAATTGATTTTATATTTGATCTACCATTTTTGTTGTTGACTTGTGCACGACCATGCTATTTTTCATTGTTATTTTATGACTGTTGTCATGAATTTTTTTCTTATTATTGTTTCCATATTTTCCTTTAGATTTTCCTTTCATTTTTCATGCTTTATGGTGGGGGTCTTGGGAACATTGGTTGTGTGTGGAAGGGAAACCATGAATCTAAGGCAAGAGAGCTAAGAGGAACCCAACGATATTATGTAACCTAGGTAAGGCCCTTGCATATAAGTAAAAAGAATGAGTAAAAATGAGGAAGGTATTTTAGAAATACTGAGAGGGGGATGAATTAGTATTTATTTACAATTGTTAAATTATTCCAATTAATATTATCAATAAAATTAGAACACAATATGTACAATAAGAAAATAATTTTATTAATAAGAATTATGAGGACTCTAATCCTCTTATGAACAACCAAGCTCCAACCTGTGCAATAAATTATTCAAATTCTTGAAGGCCCCAACCTTGGGTGAGGACTCCAATCCTCACTTCAGATCCAAGCTCCAACTTGGTATACTTGAGAACTACAATCCTCAAGTCCAGGTTCCAACCTGGTCTTCCACAAGGCTCCAATCCTGTGTGACGAATCTAATCCTCTATGGCTCCAACCTCTCGATTTGGTTCAATTATTCAAGAAAGTCATTAATAATGGCACCGAGAAATTCTTCGATGATTCTCCAAGAAGCTATTCAATAAATATTTAAGGACTACTTCAACAAGGTTAAAAATATTCAACAATTTCTTCAGAATATCTTCATTATCCTCTCCAACTCTACTCCAAATACGAACGTCAACTCCTGCAAAGCTTCATGGTTCATAGAAAGTATCTCCAAGTCTCTTCATGTTTCTTTTAGGTTTACTACAAGAATATATTAAAATATTTCTCCAAGAGAAACCGTCATTAAAGCCCATACTCAAACTATCTCTTCATTTTTCCAAAAGTGACAAGACTTAGAGCTAAGCCAAGTTTCCCACACACTATGACAAAGTTGCTCCTTTGTCACACTACTAAACAATTTCTTAACTCATAGTGAGATGAATGTTTTAATCCACATATCAAACCCAACACTTCTTTCTCCACAAGAACTCAACCACCTTTCACCTTTGTTACCATGTTTAGACTGACCTTAAACCTTGCGCTCAACATCAGATACCTTATTCTTCATCTCTTTGCTTTAATACTACTCTTAAACTTACACATAATCAACCAACATTACTTCAGTATTCTTCCTCGGGACTTTGTTCCTATTCCACAAAATGAATGCCACATAACACATGTGTCTTTTACAGAAATTATGTCAAATATGTATGGTTTAGAGCTTTTATTTTCTTCCACATAATATATGCCAAAAAAAAATTATTTCTCTTCACAAATAATTCTCTCCTTTAGACCTTTGCTTTCTGTGGTAGTAACTTTTCATTCTTTTCCCTTATATGTTAACCAATTTATTTAATGTTCTGATCAATCTTCACATAAGTGATGAATTCAAAGAGGATTTGAATTGTTCTTATATTTCTTCCTTAGTAGAGCTCTATTTTCTCCACAGATCCATGAGTATTTCTGGAGGAATAAAATGATGTATTTCTACTAATTTTTCATATTTATGAATAACCACGTCCATCGGTGATGCCAACTTGAAGGCCAACATGATAGAACTTACTGAGATATTTTTTTCTAAATGTGTCTCTTATTTTTTCAATAAAATGCACAAGATGGGGACATCTTTTAGATCTATAAATTAACCCGCATGTAACAAACCTGGGTTAAAAGTCATGTAATAATGTTAATAAAGGAAAAAATAAGACCAAGATCACGGGACATGTATTCCAAGCTTAATTTTGGGAAAAACATCCTAGTGGGAATCACTCGTTGTTTATTATGGCTAAGGGGAGATTGGCAGAGGCAGTGGAAAATGTTTTGAAAAGGAAAAAATAAATTTTTTGGAATTTTATCTATAAAAATAAAGCAAATTGGGAGAAAATGAAGGTGAGAGGTCATAGGTTTCATGCAAGGAGGAAATTGAAGGAAAATAGAGGAAAAATGATGAAATTAGAGGCATAAATAACAAAAAGGATTCAAAGCATCAGTTTGGAGACTTTTTTCAATTTAGTTTTGGAATTGGTTTCAGAGAGGAGAAAGAAAGAAAGCAATCAAAGGAAGGACAAGGAAAGAAAAGGAAATCAAGGATCAGGCAAGGAAAGGTTGGATCAAGTGGCTTCAGTGGGAAAAATTGCAGGTAATAGGTTGCATATATGATTTCTTAGTTGTTTTTAGTATGCATGGTATATGCATGTGTTTATTCGGTTCATTTGTTTTCATTAGAATGGGATTTTCCTTATTTAAAAGTGGTTTCAGCCTTGCCTTGCCATTTTCAGATAGCCATGGTGTGATGGGATACATTCTTGGTTGAGATTTGGATTGCTGGAAATTTTTTGGATCCAGGTGAGGTGGTCTCAGTAATATCCCAAGGTTTTTGGGTGGAGATAGTTTTCTCCAAGAAACCCTCAACATGTGGGTGGAGAGAGGAAAATTCCTCAAGGGATGGTGAAGAAATTTTGAGGCATCCAAGATCAGTGTGGTTTTGTGATATCGATATCGGTTTAGGTGAGATCATCATACTGTGAGAGTGGAGGTGGTTTAACCTATGGATTCCATTGGTTGTTTGTGCATCTGTTTATCCCATGATATTTCACATTCATGCTTGGAATATGGTACAGGGATGATTGGCTCAAAGAAATATTTGGTTCAGCTCAATATATGGTTGGGTGGTACATTAAAGTCCCTCACTTGGTTGGCCTTTTCATATGAATGATAAGAGATATTTCCCCTTGTAGTTCATGAGTAATTATACTTGTTATTATTTGGCTTTAATGGTTGTTTTATCATTTTTATTTATCTTTTTATATGTTCAATTATAAGCATGGTTTTCTGACATATTAATGTTATGGATCTTATAATGATATTACTTGTAAGTAAATATTTAATGAATACGTCACATAATATATTTTATTGAAGCTATTATGGGAGGGCATTAGACCTTCTTGGTGTTTCTCAAATAAGTTTAAGATCTCTATATTCAGATATGCATTCATGACCTATAGATTTCATGTTTACCATGTGTTTGACGGAATGACTATCATGGTTAGACTGGGTTAGGTCAAGTCCTTGATCAAGTTTCCTGTTAGAGGCTTTGTATTTGTTTCATTTATCATTCTGTAAATTTGTCTCAAGTTTTAGGAAGTGGTTTGGAGACTAGCCTTGAAAAAGTGGCTCAAATCTTTGGGTCGCAGGCACAAAACTGGGTAAAAAGGACATCATTTTCTCCCTTGTAGGAATCATGCATGCGACTAGAGAGTTACAGTAAAAATCAATATTTTTTACGTCATTGTATGGGATTCCATATTAGTGAAAAGGAAATTGAACTTAGGTTTTGGACACGTGGAAGGGTGCTTTAGCCCTTTAGGGTCGTGTAGCACCTAAGGGAAGTCAATAAGATCTTATTTTTTCTACTCCATTTCCTTAAGGTTATCTAGGAGGTTGATTCATGTCATAGTATCCCTTAGCTCATGTTTACCCAGTAAGGGCGGTGAAAGTCAGTAGATATAGGAGGTGGAGTTACAATGTGGTATCCTAGTAGGTTGCGATGTCATTGGGTGGTATGGTTATGGTTAGCCCATTCAACCTAGACGACTAGATTCTCTACGTTAGGCTTGCATTTTCATGGTAATTTTTTTCATGCATAAGTTCATGATATGTGTTTGGTATGGTCATTCATGATTTATCATATTTATATGATTATGAGTATACATGTATCGTGTTAATTTGGACTAATTTTGTAGGTGAGATAAGCCTCTCGTGAACTTCACTGAGGTATGTTGATTATGTTTATATTTTGGTTTAGATGACATGGTATACTTACAAGAAGAAGAGAATCAAAGATTACGAGAAAAAAGGTAAACTACAGTTCACGTGACTCTCCCTACAGATCAGTTGGGAAGAAAGGAGGTGAATATTCTCTCGGTATAGTAGATACTGATGAGCTACATCATTATACATATTTGGAGGGGTTAATAGTCACCTTTTTTCCTTCTTAGATCTCTTTTACTTGCATTTTTATTATTATTTGTGTTTATGATGCTAGTATAGGTGGTGACTAAGGCTAACATACTCTGAGTGCCTAATATAAGGTTGAGTGCAGAAAATCATGATTTATTAAGCACTTTTATAAATATTTTATCACAAAGACTTGGAGCAGACAACAAGGAGAAAATATAGGAGGATTATCCACCCTCAAAGGAAGTCGATGGATCCCAAAAATTATCTCCAGCAATTCGAATTCCACAAGCAGCTAAAGGATCCCCAAGGATTCTCTCTAGAAATTCGAATTCTATAGGCAACCGAGCAACTCAAAGAGGAGAGCACTCAGTCTTGGTTTACTAGGAGTCAAGTGGACTCAATCACCATTTTCTAGGGAGCTGTTGGTAGCTTCCCTCTAGAAAAAATAGAGCAAAGCTAGAGCTAGGAAGAGTTAGTCCATCCTAATCTCAATTCCATTCATAATTATTGTTGTGAACTATTGAAGCTTTTTTTTTTTATTCAGGCATCAAAAATTTCAGAGATGTATGCAATTATTCATTTATGAAATGAGCAGAGTGATTTCATTTAATTGATTTAAGTTCATAGGGCTAGGCTCGTGGGTTAGGGCCCAATCCATGTACCTCAGCTTCTCTGCTATTCTTATCTTTTCCTTTCTTTCATTTAGCTAGTTTTTCTTCTGCCATTAAAGTTAGCTATGCTTCTAATAAGTTTCATTGTTATTTAGCTTTTATGCTATTGTAGTTTCAATTTCTTATGCATAGAAAAGTAGAGGAAAAACTCCAAAACTGTGGTCAAGTCTTCCCGCTCTCATCTCTGTAAATAGAGTTCGAGTAGGGGCAGACCTTCCCACAAGCCAAAAATTGCTTTCTATTTTATTTTTTGGAAGAATTTGCATTACCAATTCCAAGCCCTTCCTTAACTGTTTCATTCTGCATTTATGTCTTTCTCCCGTACATAATCTGCAAGTGTGTTTCGTTTATGAGCACTACTCCTATGCCTCTATTCCCCCCCTTCTCTTCTCATGTCAATGTTGTACTTACCTTTTCTTTTCCTAATGCACTTATCCCTTCAAAGCCTTATTTCTTTGTTTTCTTTGTTCACATATGCCTTATTCTTTCTATGAAAAATGCATGAAAAAACATTCAAAACCACTGAAAAAAACCAACCTCCGCCTTTGCTCCTCAAGACTCCTGCCACTGTACATCGCACTTCACAATCGCAACATTTAATGTTTACCTTTAAAACTTACCACTCGTTCCTTTCTATTGCGATATTTTGAAATCGCACTTCGCACCACTTACCTTTTACCTTAAAGACTTACCGCTCTCCTTCACTGATTGACTGCCATATTCCTTCGTTCTTTCGGTCACCGTCATCGAACTCATTTTAAACGCAAAAATGCTTGAAAACCATCGAAAACCCGACCTCCACCTTCCTCCTCGAGAGTCCTCCATCGTACTTCGCATTTTATAGATTGAAAAATTTAAATGTTTACTTTAACACTTACCACTCGTTCGTTGCAATTGCGATATTACAAAATCACAAATCGCAACTTTTTCCTTTCTTCCTTTCACCACCACATCATCTGCATCGCAAATCACAGCCCGCAACCTTTACCGTATCGCAAATCGCACTTCGCTGAACTTATGATATTGCACATTGCAGCCCACAAATTTTACCGTTTTCCTTTCACTACCACGTCATCCCCATCACACATCGCCTCCCGCAACATTTACCACATCACAATTCACACATTTTAGTTTATTCCCGTTAAATCCTTATCGCTATCCATTTAATCTTGCAAAGTTGGGATTTTGACATTGCACATTGCAACTTTTACCTCCATCGTGTCTCTGCCATTGCATTTTTCAATTCTTTCCACTCCAAATCCATTTCTTGCACTATAATAAGGTTTTATAAGGTTTTAAACCCCTTCTTCCCGCCTCTAAGCCTTTTTCAATTATTTCTGCTCCAAAGTCATTTGTCACATTATAATCAATTTTTCTAAGGGTTTAACCCCTGCTTTCCATTTCTAAGCCATGTTTCTTGTGCGAAGCCCTCAATCCGCTCTTTTAGCCTTTTTCTTCCTCCAAGCGCAAATTGACTCTTTTTAGTTAGAATTAAGTCATGGATAGTTTAGTTGCATGGATAAGAGCATGGTAGATAGATCATAGGATAAGTAGAATGCATTTAGCCATTTGGCCAAGTTATGTGTGGTTTAGAATTAGTTTCCTTTCTGCCATTTATTTTCAGCAAGTTAGCTTAGTTTCTTTTCAGTAATTTCCCTTTTTGCCGATTAAATTATTTCATTCTTGTCATTTATTTTCAGCACTTTAGTTTAATTTCCTTTCTGTCATTTCCTTCCAGTAATTTACTTTCCAGTTGTTCTCATAATTTAAGAAATAACGCACTTTCATAAAGCAGAAGAGGATGACATGAACATAATGCATTTTCTATGTATATAGCATTGTCACCTCAAATTTTGCACGGACCCTGGTTTGATAAAGTATAGTAGGGCAGTCCCTAGGAGTTGCAGCACCCTTGGTGAAATTCCAGGGCTTGCCCCTTTTTGGCGCCATTATCGGGGAGGTGTCTAGTAGATATTTTGATTTTGTTTTATCATTCTAACTGTTTTCCTTTCTTTTCATTTCACTTCATAAATATTAAAAAATTACAAAACAAATCTGATTTTCATGCCTCGTAGGACTAGGAATATTCAAAGACAAACCTTACCTAAAACCCCCACATCACCTCCTAGCCACCCTTCACTCTTCTTCAGTGGCACTGAGATTGAACCCCCTCTAGGAGAGCCTTCTTAATATTTTGATAATCCTATTGGGGAAGAAGAAGAAGACCTTGTTTCAACTAAGGGACCTACTTCACCTATCTTAACCATGGTTGGGACCCAGAGAGCCTTTCCCATGAGAGAGGCAGATGGGGACACTTAGATGAAAAAAAATTAGCCCCTCAGCTCTTCCAGACTTCCATGGACTCACCTCTGAGGACCCTGACACATTCATGTTTGAATTTTTTGTTGCCCGTAGGACTTATGACTACACCTATGATGATCATAAGTTGAGGCTATTCCCATCCACCCTTAAGGATGCAGCCTCGTGCTGGTTCATGGGTTTGCCTGGGGATAGCATCACTACCTGGGCATAGATGGAAGAGACCTTCAGTAGCAAGTACAAAGACTACTATAGGTCCAAGGAAAATAAGGATGATATATTTAGGATGACTCTAGGACCTAATGAATCCCTAAAAGATTATGAAGAGAGGTTTCAATTGAACTATAAGAGAGCCAACTGTACTCTTGATCCTCACTCACTCAAACTTGTACTTCTTCGAGGGATCAGTGAAGATATGATAGAAACCTTGAATATGTTATTAGGAGGATATGTCTACCAACAACCCTATGAAACAATCAAAACTATATTTTGAAACCATTCTAGGGAATTTAGGAAGAAGGGAAGAGCTAGCCAAAGTACATCCAGTACCCCTTCCTCTTCCACCTTCATAAAAAATGAGATTTGAAACATGACAGAGGACATTAAGAGTGACATGTTGCACACCTTTTATTTTCAAATGGACACAATGCAGGTCAAAAGGAAGCAAGAGGAAGCAGAGAGAGCCCTGACCATATTTTGTCTAGATGTACCAAGAGACACCTAAGAAATGAATGTCCACTGAATGTCATAGAGTTTTGCTTAGTCTATGAAGAGAATCATGCCACAGACAAGTTTCTGTCCTTACCTAGACTTAAAGTTGTATATCAAGTTAGGGAAACGATTCCAGAGCAACTCTGTTTCATCAACTAGAGAAGGCCTCAGGGCCCTCACACATATCAACAAGGTATACAAGGTGCACCTCACTCTTACTATTACAACAATCAGAGTGCACCCATGCAACCATGGTACACCCCCACTCCTTCATCCTAGTCTACACCTCCTACTTGGCCTTCCATCCCTTCATATCATCCTCAGCCAGTAAACCAGCCATTTCAGCAGTATGTTCCACAACAACCTCAGTGGAACAATCCATCCCAAGGGTGGAGGCCTCAAAAAAATCAACTACTTGATCTAATTCCTCCACCCCAGCCTCAACCTCAGCTTACTCATGCTGCTCCACCTAGGCTACCTATACCGCAATAACCCAATCCGAACCCAAAAAACAAACAGGCACAACAAGCTCCCAATGGAGAAACATCCCATACAGCTTATGCCGTGGAGATACAAGAGGTTAATCTCAGGTCAAGAAGAGTAATCCCAGAAAACTACCCCCCATCTCTACCTGTAGAGGTTGAGGAGGAAAATGAATAAGATAACACTTAGATCCAACAACCTCCTTTTCCTAAGTGCTTGATCCACCCTAGTCAACACACCCCAGATAAGACTGAAATCCTGGGAGACTTGGAAAATTTGTGTGTAAATATACCACTTCTCCAGGCCATTAAGAATGTCCCTATATACAATAGGCTCATCAAATAAAAGTACTTCAAGAAACCTGGAAGGAGGAAGAGAGATACCCCCACCATTAATGTGGTAGGACAACTGTCTGAATTGATGCTGGGGAAGGTGACATTTCCAAAATACCTGGACCCTGGTAGTCCAGTTGTTCATGTACATATAGATGGTGTCATAGTCCCAAAAATTATGATTCATTTAGGAGATGCCATCAATATCGTTACCAAGGAAACTATGTTGAAACTTAATCTCCAAGGAACTTTGAGGAAAACCACAATAGTTCTGCAACTTGCATATCGATCCACAATAACTCCTGAAGGAATTGTTGAGGATGTTATGGTTACCATTGAATCTTGGGAGTATCCTACATATTTTCTGGTCCTACAGCCAAAAACCATGTTTAATGGTTATCCTCTCATCTTAGGGAGACCTTGGTTAGTCACTGCAGACGCTTATATTAGTTTTCGAGCCAAAAACATGACTATCAAAAATGGGCCCTTGTCTAAATAACTAGTGTTATATCCTCCAGCCCAGCCTTCCATTGATCATGATCTCCCTATATGGTTGGAGGATGAAGAATATGAGTTATATAACACTACCCCTATGTGTAACATAGATGTTTTCCTTAGAGGGGGGCAGCTTGATGAAGATGAACTCATCGACCATGCCATTCAAAACCAGTCCTCCACTAACACCTCTCTAAACCTTAGTCAAAGAGTCTGAAATCCAACCTTGGATGGAAGTGAAATCAATTGAGACAAACTATAAAACCACCAAGGCTGTCGAGTTTGGCCCATCTAGAGCTCTGAAAATCAAACCAAGCCTCTCAAATGAAGAAGAGAAGTAGCTATGCCAACTTTTGAAAGAAAAACTTGAAGCATTTGCTTGGGATTACAAGGACATGAAAGGGGTGCATCCTTTAGTATGCATACATCACAATTACATCAAATAAGGATGAAATCCTGTGAGACAACCCTAGAGAATAATGAACCCAGTTGTAAAGAACATAGTCAAAGAAGAGCTGCAACAACTATTGGATGCAGGGTTCATATATCCTATATCCGACAATGAGTGGGTATCTCCTCTTGTCCTAGTCCCAAATAATAATGGGAAGTGGAAATTTTGTATTAATTATCAAGAACTTAACAAATCCACCAAGAAATACCATTTCCCTTTTCCCTTAATAAAACAATTCCTGGATGGCCTTACAAAGAAAAATTTCTTTTCCTTCTTAGATGGGTTCAGTCGGTACAATCAGATTCAAATCAGCCCTGAAGACCAGGATAAGACTACTTTCACCTAACCTTGGGGTAACTTTTCTTATAGAGTCCTACCCTTTGGGTTATGAAATGCCCCAGCCATCTTCCAGAGAGTTGTTCTGAGCATCTTTTCTGAGTTAGTCAATGACTCTGTTGAAATTTACATGGATGATTTCACACCATATGGGGATGACTTCTAGGAAGCTCTCTTCAATTTGGATAAAATACTAAGAAGGTGAATTGAGATGCATCTCTCCTTGAGCCTAGAAAAGTTTGAATTCCTGAAGAAATCAAGGGTTGTATTAGGACACTCAATATCCCAAGCAGGAATACAGGTAGACCCGAAAAAAATCACTATCATGAAAAGGCTACCTGCTCCTCAAAAGAAGAAAAATGTCAGGAGTTTCTTAGGCTTATATGGTTACTATAGAAGGTTCATCAAATATTTCAACAAGATGGCTTCGCCATTATTTGGGTTATTGGCCAAATATTCTGAGTTTATTTGGTCTGGTCCTTGTCTAGAGGATTTTGAGCTCATTAAGAAGTAGTTGACTACTGCCCCCATCCTCTGAGGTCCAAATTGGACTCTGCCTTTCCACATCCACACTGATGCATCTGAAAAAGCTATAGGGGAAGCATTAGGACAATTAGAGGACAAAATCCATTATGCCATTTATTTCATCAGCAATAATTTTTCCAAAGTTGAGTTGAATTATACTATTACTGAGAAGGATATGTTGGCCATTGTCCATGCATTGAACAAATTCAGGCATTACGTCACTAGATATCAGACCTTTGTTCACACTGACCATGCACCCATCAAGTATTTAATGAACAAAATGGATGTTAATGCTAGAATAATTAGATGGTTGTTACTTTTGCAGCAATTTGATTTGGCTATTGTTGATAAACCTGGAAAGGAAAATTTTGTTGTAGATTTTTTGTCCAGGTTAGTTCTCCCTGCAGGTGAAGAAGGAATGGTGGATGATCAGCTACCAAATGAGCACCTCTTTTCCATATCATCACTCTCACCATGGTTTTCTGATATATCCAGCTACTTGGTTGCTGGAAGACTCCCTCCTAACCTTTCATTTAGGGAAAGGAACATAATCATCGTAAAAAGTGCCCCTTTCTCATGGATTGGGGGGAATCTCTTCAAGCTAGGCCCTGATCAAATCCTAAGAAGATGTGTGAGGGAGGAGAAGTTTTTGATATCCTCTCTGAATGTCATGACAGCCTATGTAGAGGCCACTTTGCTATAAAGAGAATTGCTTAAAAAAAATTTCATGCGAGTTACTATTGGCCTACCCTTCACCAAGATTCCAAAAGATACACCAGCAAGTGTGACCCATGCCAAAGGATGGGGGAACCCACACAAAGGGATGAAATGCCTTTACACCCTCAGATGTCTCTTGAGCCATTTGACAAGTGGGGCGTGGAATTTTTGGACCTATTTATCCACCATACGGACAAAAGAACCATATCATAGTCTACACTGATTACCAAACAAAGTGGGTTGAAGAAAAAGTAGTGAAGGTAGCAACCGAAGAAAAAGTAGAAGAATTTCTGAGGGAGAATGTGTTTTACAAATTTTGATATCCCAGAGAAATAGTCATAGATCAGGGATCACAGTTCACCTCTCACCTCATTGAGAATCTTTTGAGGAAGCACAAGAGTAAGCATAAAAATTTTACTTCCTATCACCCTCGGGAAAATGGCCAAGTAGAATTAAATAACAGAGCTTTAGAAAGCATCCGCACCAAGGTTGTGAGTATAAATGGAAAATATTGGTCAGATAGATTGGAATAAGCTACTTGGGCTTACAACACCACTTGGAAGACAACAACATGATTCACTCCTTATTAGCTAGTCTATGGTAAGAAAGCTCTACTTTCAGTTGAGTTTGAATTCATTACTTTAAGAATGGCAGCTGAATTAAATCTAGATCTAACAAATGCCCAAAAACAGAGGTTGTTGCAACTAAATGGATTGGATGAGTTCAGAATGCAAGCACATATTCACACATAGGTAGTTCAGCTGCAAAGGAAGGTATGGCATGACAAGAAAATCAAATAAAAGACCTTCAAAGAAGGATATTGGGCACTATTGTATGATTCAAGGTTTAAAGACTGCAAAGGCAAGCTGATGACAAGATGGTTGGGGCCTTACACAATGGAGAAATTCTTTGATAATGGCACAGTTCAAATCAGGACCATAGATGAGGAAGGGATCCCCTTTCTTGTCAATGGTCATAGACTTAAAATTTACAAGAAGCCTTTGTCAAGGGCAGAATCCATAGGGCAGAATTCAATAAGTAGAGAGGTGTATGTGATGGGAAAATCCATAGTTTCCAACACCTCCTGAAAGAAAAAAATAAAAAAGAATAAGCTTGTGGGTTGAAAACCTCAATGGAGGCGGCTTACTTGCTCAAAAAATAAATAAATAAAGATCCATGGGTGAAAACCTCTCTGAGGCACCCAAGGAAATTTTATGGGTTGAAAACATCCATGGGTTGAAAACCTCCATGGAGAAAAAGAACAAAACCAAAAAAATGCATCTGCATCACTATGTTTTTCTGTGTTTGTTGTTTTGCAGGTTGTTAATGGTTTATGGAAAACACAGGGAAGCATTCATATTATTTTCCCTTCTTCTCTCTTATCGTCCATCCCATCATTCACTCCATTCATCTTCATAACTTCCTCCATCACCTCCATACACTACACTCCTCCATTCCTGAGAACAATGTAGCAAGAGAAGCAATACACAAATAGACTACTACAAACATCGGGAAGTTCCTTAAAAACAAAGTTGTTCATGGACTTCCAAGAAGAACAACGAGGGAAATTGTATAATAGACTACAGGAGAACGATAATGCCACCCATGGCATCTCAAATGACCCACGCGACATCCACAATGGAGAGAAACAACAGACAAATATTAGTAGCTTATTCAGGAAGCTACTCCTTCAGCAAGCTTCTCACTCAGAGAACAGGAACATGGTGAAGAATACAACATCTAAAAATTCTTGTCTCAAACCTTCAACTCCTGCAACCTCCTTGGAAACAACAGGTAAACTTGGGTATAAGCTCTCACCTCTTACTATGCATTCATAATAGCCAGAAAAAATTAGTTCGCAGACTTAGAGTTTGAGGGGCAGAAAGGTTGTTAGTTAACTTGGCCACCACCATGAGGTATGGTTGGAATAAAAATGGGAGTACACGCCACCTGTGCATGCAAAAAACAAAAAACAAAATCAGTGGATTAGAGGAGAACAAGAGGAGGAAAACGCGGAGTCCATCCTGAATTAATGGGGAGGAGGAACCAATTTTCTATGACAGAAATGGAGCTAAGCGGAGTTATATTGGCACTCCAAATTTAGTTGTGTCATCTAATAAAAGGAGATGTTGTCTCATCCAAACAAGTGAATTGACAATTTTTAAAGGGAGAGGACAGACGAAAGCATGCAGTGCTTGAAGAAGAAGAAGAATAACCAGAAGAAGAGAGAAAGACAAGGGCCAAAGAAAAACATAATATATGACCATAGAAGTCATAGAGATAGCAGAAAGTGGGTGAGACATAGACTCACAACCCAATGACACATCCCCTCACTACAAGAAGATAACTGCCAGCATGGCTCCTCTGAGCGCAAAAAGAAAAAGGCAGACCTCTAGGTATTCTAGAGATGACAAGAATCAAAGAAAGCCATAAACTTTTCCCCTAAGCCTGATCATCATTGAAGAATCTACAAGGGGGGAGGAAAGCATCAAAGAAACATCTCTGAATGAGAATTTGTAGAAGTCACATACAGATAATGTAGCGCTAAAAGAGAAATTGCAGCAAAAAGAGGAGCAAGTAGCCACCATGGTGGACTTATGCATTGAATCCCTTCAGCACAGATTCCCCTCTGACTCATATGTTGTGTACCTCAAAGAAAAATGGCTTCTATTTAAAATCAACACTCTAGCCTCCCATGGATCACTTTGTTTCCAATATTGTAGGAAATTCATGAAGTTCTACAAGCAAGCCAACATAGCTGATTAGGAAAAGATGGCAGAGTTTTATATGCATAACATGGTGCTGACAAATTTGGAGATTTTGGACCCCAATCCTACAATGGGGGATATGCTGTTAATGGCTCTAGCATCTTGGATGGTGAATGAGGACAATACAGCCAAAGAGATATGGAAGGTCATGGGAAGAAGAAACAGAAAACCCTTATATCTCAGACCATAAGTGTTCAACCCAAGAGGAATCATCCTTAACCATCGAGAGATTGAAAAGGACCCTGCACTGGTTGAAAACTACCTTCAGAATCAAAACCAGGTGATAGGCCACTTTGATTATGTTTCTAGGCAGATAGAATAGGATTGCATTATGGCTAGCCAGAGAGATGGAACAACCTCCCACATAGCCTCAAGAATAGGGAGAATCATACTCCAGAAAGACTAAGGGGTGCATTGGAAAGGGCACCATTATATAAGAGGGCCACGAAGGCCAAAAATATCTGATGGTTAGGACTAAAGCTTAGCCCACCTTTTCTGCTGGGGCTGACTGTTGAAGAGGACACAGATGCACAAGATAGAGAATGAGAGAATGAAAAAAATAATGAGGGATTTTACCCCCTTGGGGAAACTCCCACACTTATTCCTCAGGAAATCAAGGGAGCTATCAAAGATTTGAAGGAAATGGAGGGGGAGGATTAGTTGTTTAGAGGATGAGCAACCATTCAGTAGGGGGTGATCATGAGCTCCATCATTAGACATATTTGGAGGGTTTAATAGTCACCTTTTTACCTTCTTAGATCCCTTTTTCTTGAATTTTTATTATTATTTGGGTTTATGATGCTAGTATAGGTGGTGATTAAGGCTAGCATACTGTGAGTGCCTAATATAAGGTTTAGTACATAAAATCATGATTTATTAAGCACTTTTATAAAGGTTTTGATCCAGATTTATGCAGGAACGCAAAATAATAAACATATAACCATAAATACAGAGATGCAGTGGAAATAACACTTAATTTCATTAATATTAAAGAACTGAAATTTGCTTACAGACAGAATGGAGATAAAACTAGCTAGGGCGCTGGTAGCTATCTCTGAGAAGAGATGTGGTGGCTACAGGCCTCTGAACTGAGTTACAATGAGGCTCGAGGGCCTATTTATTATTGAGAAACAATGGAGAACCCTAAACATCCAAAAAACCTAACCCTAGGAGATGAAGCGCCAAAACTATGGGCCCCGTTTGGGTAAATTGGTGTTTCAACTTCCCAGGGACGTAACTTTGGCATACTATCTCCGTTTGACGCACATGATACATCATTAGAAAGCTCTATCCGAGGACTACAACTGTCGGGACGAATTGGATGATCCAATTCGTTGGTAAAACGATACCCAAAAAACGTCGTTTAGGGCCTCAAAACGGCTCCGGAAGTTCAGGACCCGAAAAACTGCTAAAAATAGTAAGTTATGCCGAAACTGAAAAACTGAAAGAGACAATGGTGGGGGCCAAGTGGAATAGGTGGGTGGCCACCAATATCCACCTGGATCATTCCTCCCCCCTTAGGAAGCAATGGTCCCCATTGCGTTAAGTTCCTCCATGAGATGAGGAAATTTCTGCTGAACTTGGTCACTGGTGAACCACTTTCCTTGGTGCAGGAGTTGGCCAGCTTTGACAACCCGATACAGTTGGATCTGCTGTTGACGAGTGTTCTTGATTTGCATGTCCATGATACAATCTGTGGTGGCCTGTTCCATGCAGTCTGGGTTTAACTCTGTTGGTGTGATTTGTTCTGCAATGTCTGAGGTGTCCAGTAGAGGTGGGAAGTAAGGACGAAGGCGATCCACATTGAAGACTGGGTGCAGACCAAGGAATGGTGGAATACTGAGCTCGAAGGCATTGTTCCCTACAGCCTTGGTGATGGTGTACGGCCCGTATCGGAGCGGGCAAAGCTTGCGGTGGGGTCCAGTGAGGCGCTCCTTCTGCAAATGTAGCCATACTTTGTCGCCCACCTGGAAGTTGTGTGGCACCCAGTGTTGATCATGGCATTGCTTGTACTTGGCATTGGCTCTGTCCAATATGTCATGAACCTGTTGGAAGATGTGTTGAATGCACTCGATGAAGCTACTTGCTTTGTCAACTTCAGACTGTACATGAGCTGAGTCGGCCTGAGCAGCTGCAAATGGCATGGCTACGTCAATGGGACATAGTGGCTAGAATCCCAAGCCCACCTGAAAGGGGCTATGGCCGATTGAACTGTGGAGAGCCTGATTATAACTATGTTGTACATAGGGGAGGCTCTCGTCCCATGTGCGTGGATGCTTTGAATTGTACATGCACAGAATGTGTACAATCATTATGTTGACGACCTCTGTCTGGCCATCTGTTTGGGGATGGAAAGCTGTGGACTTGGTGAGCTTGGTATCCAACATCGACCAGAGGCTGGACCAAAATGTGTTGAGGAACCTGCTATCCCGATCTGATATGATAGACTGTGGGATCCCAAAGTGCACCCACACTCGTTCAAAGAAAAGTTTAGCAGTGGCTTCTGCTGTGATATTCTTCTTGCAGGCCGCCATAATGGCCATCTTCGAGAATCTGTCGACGACCACAAAAACACAGTCATTTCCCTGCTTAGTAGAAGGCAGACCCGACATGTAATCCATGGAGATGGATTCCCAAGGTCGACTAGGGGTAGGTAGAGGAGTATATAGGCCTTGCTTCTTGATGGTCGGTTTGGCAATGGCACAAGCAGTGCAGGATCTGATGTGCTTCTCGACATCCTTTCGAAGGTTCGGCCAATAGAAATACTTCTGCAGGATTGCTACTATTTTCTCAACCCCAAAATGCCTAGCGACTCGACTGTAGTGTGCTTCCCATATCATCTTGGCACGCTCGCTTGAAGGAACACAAAGGTGTCCCAGGTGACATAAAAGTGCATCTTGGAGGTGAAAATTTGGAACTTGCGTGCCCCCCAAGAGTGCCTTGTAAGTGTGGCCGAATTCTGTGTCCCTCTCATAGAGAAGCGGCCAATCAGAAGTCTCGTGCCTGCAAGATTTGAGCATGGTGGTGAGCACCACGATCGGTGGTCAGCTGAGGCAGTCTGCAACATTATTGGTGCTACCCTTCTTGTACTTGATGTTCAAATGAAACTGTTGCAGATATGTGGACCACTTCTGATGGCGATCATTCTGCAACTTCCCTTGTGTCTGTATGAATTGCAGGGGCCGGTGGTCTGTGTGGATGATTGTTTCCTTCCCAAAAATGTAATGCTTCCATTGTCGACAGGCTTGCACAATGGAATACATTTCTTTGTCATAGGTGGGATACTTGCGAACTGTCTCAGACAATGTCTCACTGTGATATGCCACTGGATGTCCCTGTTGAGTAAGAACTGCCCCAATAGCATAGTCAGAGGCATCTGTCTCGATCTCAAATAGCTGCTGCAAGTCTGGTAAGGTGAGCACTGGGGCAGAAAAGAGGCGATTTTTCAATTCTTTGAATGCCTTCTGTTGAGGTTCCGACCAAAAGAATTTTTCTATCGCTCCTCCTTTGGTGACTTGACTCAAGGGCCAAGTGATATGAGAGAATCCCAACACGAATCTATGGTAGAAATTAGCAAGACCCAGAAACCTACGAAGCTCTGTTATAGTAGTCGGGGTTGGCCAATCCTGAATGACTTGGATCTTGGCTGGATCCACATGCACCCCCCTTTCATCAATAATGTATCCTAGATATTGAACCTGGGTCATGCCAAATGTGCACTTCTCCAAATTGGCACACAACTTGTGTTGCCGCAGTGTTTGGAGGACTTGTCGGATGTGATGAAGGTGCTCTTCCCAAGTCTTGCTGAAGATCAGAATGTCATCCAAGTACACCACTACGAATGAGTTGGTGAATGGTCGCAAGATGTCATCCATCATCCTCATGAAGGTTGTGGGAGCATTCATCAACCCGAAAGGCATGACCAGCCATTCAAAAAGGCCTTCCTTAGCTTTGAAGGCAGTCTTCCACACATCAGAGGGTTCAATTGGTACCTGGTGATACCCAGACTTCAGGTCGATCTTACTGAAATATTTTGCACCTTGGAGTTGGTCCAGAAGGTCATCAATCCGTGGGATTGGGTACCTATTCCGGACAGTGATCTTGTTCGGTGCCCGATAGTCAATACAGAGTCTCCACGTCCCATCCTTCTTCTGTACCAACATGATCGGGCTCCCACAGGGCGATGAACTTGGTCTGATGTGACCTTTCTGCAACAGCTCCTGAATCTGCCTCTTGATTTCATCATTTTCTAGAACAGAGCGTCGATAGATCGGTCCATTGGGTAGCGGCGCACCTGGGGTCAGATCAATCGGGTGCTTGACCTGACAGTGCAGAGGAACCCCTGTGGGTGAGGTGAAGATGTCCCCGTACTCCTCCACAACCTTATCCATTTGTTGTTGTCATGCAGAGGGGCCCTGTCTGGAGGTCGTGGCCACTATCTTCTTCTTGCCCTCGGGGCAGATCATCAGGAAAACGAATTTCCTGGTTTGGGAAATGAGCTTACTACATTGTCTTGCAGTAACCAAAGAGATAGTCGTAGGACGTGGTACCTCTGGTATCCTGTACAACTTATTCCCCAAAGTAATAATAACAGCACGAGGTCGAGACTCATACACAGCATGACGCTTCCACAAGTATGGTTGTCCTAATAATACATCAGAAACATCAATAGGAGAAACGTCACATAATACCTCATCTGTGAAGGGCTTGATGCTATAGGGAAGGCGGCACTGCTGGCTGACGCGGAGATCTCGTCCTTGGTGAAGCCACCCGATGGTGTATGGATGTGGGTGAGCTATGGTCGGCAAGCCCAATCGCTTCACGGCGTCTGCTGAAATGAGGTTCTTTTGGCTCCCATTGTCGACAATGAACTGTACAGGGGAGCCCTTTACCCACATCTGGGAGTGGAAGAGACGTTCCTCCTCCTCTGGATCTTCCGGTTCCTCCTTCTGGACCTTTGTAGTGGCAATAGTGGCGTTGGGCTCCGCATCAATAATCTGTTTCCCTTTTTCATTCCCCTTTTGAGGTTCTGATTCGGAGTCAGAGCATGCATCTGACTCAGAAGCCCTCATCTCGGCCACTAGCGACTGCTTGGCCCGACACTCACTTGTGTTGTGAGTGGAGATCTTATGGAACTCACACCACTTTCTCGTGTCCTTCTTTGGCTTTACGGTGTTGTTCTTGTCTTGTGGCTTTGACGGGTTGTCTTTAGCCGCCATGCTCTGTCCTTTGTTCTGCGGTTTGAAAGCACCTTTTCCTTGCTTTTGATTCGCAGATCCAAAGTCTCGCTTCTTCTGTTTGAATTTCTGCTCAATCTTGGCAGCATACCGGTATGCCGTACCAAGCGAGGAGATGTCGAGGAACTCCATTTCCTCCTGAATGTATCTGTGCAGACAACTGCGATACTTTAGCACCAGATGTTTCTCTGAATCTTTGATACCCAACTTTGTGTGTAGGGTATGGAACAGATTCGTCAGCTCATGCACATCTTGATCCCTTTGTTGTCGCAGCGTGGTCCATTGTATGTACTTGTCCTCATAGCTCCCCACGGGATAGTACTGTTCCTTGACAGCGTCTCGGAAAGAATTCCAAGTTGGTACGGCCGAGAATAGAGAGGGTTCTGTCTGGTCCTTGTTCTCACAGTAGGTTTCCCACCAGTCCTTAACATGGGGGTAGCTTTGAGGAGTGCAAAAATAATCTTCTCCCGGTCTGAAAAGTCATGAACAGAGAAATATCCTTCTAATAGATTCAACCATCTATCTACGGCATCTGCGTCTGTTTGACCCTCAAATATGGGAATGTCAAAATTTACTTGTACCTTAAAGGGAGTCGCAACTCCAGAGTGGCTACTGGATGCAGATGCGCCGCCGGTGGGCAGCCGTTGAAGGATCTGAGCAAAGTTATCCATCATCGCGTTCCTTTGTTTTTCGAGGACCTCCTCGAGCAATATTTTGATAGGATCTCCTGCTCCCTCATCTTTCTTTTCGTCCCCCATGGGCGTCCGTCGAGGTTTGCGAGGCTGATCTTGCAAAGGTTCCACCAGATCGAGCCCTAGCTCCTTATACCCCGACCTCGTTGGGGACATGCAAAGAAGGATCGAGAAAAAGCAGACCCCTCTGATACCACTAATCCGGATTTATGCAGGAACGCAACAGAATAAACACATAACCATAAATACAGAGATGCAGCGGAAATAACACTTCATTTCATTAATATCAAATAACAGAAAGATGCTTACAGACATAATGGAAATAAAATAGCTAGGGTGCTGGTAGCGAATCTCTGAGAAGAGATGTGGTGGCTACAGACCTCTGAACTGCTTTACAATGAGGCGCGAGGGCCTATTTATTATTGAGAAACAATGGAGACCCCTAAACATCCCAAAAACCTAACCCTAGGAGATGAAGCGCCAAAACTATGGGCCCCGTTTGGGTAAATTGGTGTTTCAACTTCCCAGGGACGTAACTTTGGCCTACTATCTCCGTTTGACGCACATGATACATCATTAGAAAGCTCTATCCGAGGACCACAACTTTTGGGATGAAATTCAATGAAATTCACTAGTAAAACGATACCCAAAAAACGTCGTTTAAGGCCTCAAAACGGCTCCGGAAGTTCAGGACTCGAAAAACTGCTAAAAATAGTAAGTTATGCCGAAACTGAAAAACTGAAAGAGACAATGGTGGGGGCCCAAGTGGAATAGGCGGGTGGCCACCAATATCCACCTGGATCAGGTTTTATCACAAAGACTTGGAGGAGACAAAAAAGAGAAAATATAGGAGGATTGTCCACCCTCAAAGGCAGTTGAAGGATCCCAAAGATTCTCTCCAGCAATTCTAATTCCACAAGCAACCGAAGGATCCCCAAGGATTCTCTCAAGTAATTCGAATTCTAGAGCCAGCTGAGCAACTCAAAGAGGAGAGCACTCATTCTTGGTTTACTTGGAGTCTATTGGAATCAATCACCATTTTCTAGGGAGCTGTTAGTAGCTACCCTCTAGAATAAATAGATCAGAGCTAGAGCTAGGAAGAGTTAGTCTATCCTGGTCTCAATTCCATTCAAAATTATTGTTGTGAACTATTGAAGCTTTTTGTTTTATTCAGGGGTTGAAAATTTTAGAGATGTATGCAGTTATTCATTTATGAAATGAGCAAAGTGATTTCATTTGATTGATTTAAGTTCAGAGAGCTAGGCTCATGGGTTTGGGCCCAATCCATGTGCCTTAGCTTCTTTTTTGTTCTTATCTTTTCCTTTCTTTCATTTAGCTAGTTTTTCTTCTACCATTAAAGTTAGATTTGCTTCTGATAAGTTTCATTGCTATTTATTTTTTGTGCTGGTGTAGTTTCAATTTCTTATGCATAGCGACATAGAGGAAAAACTCCAAAACTGTTGTCAAGTCTCCCCCCTCTCATCTTCGTCAATAGAGTTCGAGTAGGGGCAAACCTTCTCACAGGAAAAAAAATTCTTTCTGTTTGAGTTTTGGGAAGAATTTGTGTTGCCAGGTCCAAGCCGTTGCTTCACTGTTTCATCCTGCACTTTTGTCTATCTCCTGTGCGTAATCTACAAGTGTGTTTCATTTTTGAGCACTGCTCTTATGCCTCCATTCCCATCCTTCTCCTCTGATCCGGATTTATGCAGGAACGCAACAGAATAAACATATAACCATAAATACAGAGATGCAGCGGAAATAACACTTCATTTCATTAATATCAAAGAGCTGAAATTTGCTTACAGACAGAATGGAAATAAAACTAGCTAGGGCGCTGGTAGCTATCTCTGAGAAGAGATGTGGCGGCTACAGGCCTCTGAACTGAGTTACAATGAGGCTCGAGGGCCTATTTATCATTTAGAAACAATGGGAAATCCTACACAGCCAAAACCCTAACCCTAGGAGATGAAGCGCCAAAACTATGGGCCCCGTTTGGGTAAATTGGTGTTTCAACTTCCCAGGGGCGTAACTTTGGCATACGATCTCCGTTTGACGCGTACCATACCTCGTTAGAAAGATCTATCTGAGGACTACAAATTTGGAACGGGACCAATGTTGCCCTCCGTTTTCCCAAAAAACGTCGTTTAGGGCCTCAAAACGGCTCCGGAAGTTTAGGACCCGAAAAACTGCTAAAAATAGTAAACTGTGCCGAAACTGAAAAACTGAAATAGACAATGGTGTGGGCCCAAGTGGAATAGGCGGGTGACCACCAATATCCACCTGGATCATTCCTCCCCCCTTAGGAAGCAATGGTCCCCATTGCGTTAAGTTCCTCCATGAGATGAGGAAATTTCTGCTGAACTTGGTCCCTGGTGAACCACTTTCCTTGGTGCGGGAGTTGGCCAGCTTTGACAACCCGATATAGTTGGATCTTCTGCTGGCGAGTGTTCTTGATTTGCATGTCCATGATGCAATCTGTGGTGGCCTGTTCCATGCAGTCTGGATTTAACTCGGTTGGTGTGAGTTGTTCTGCAATGTCCGAGGTGTCCAGTAGAGGTGGGAAGTAAGGACGAAGGCGATCCACATTGAAGACTGGGTGCAGACCAAGGAATGGTGGAATACTGAGCTCGAATGCATTGTTCCCTATAGCCTTGGTGATGGTGTACAGCCCGTATCGGAGTGGGCGAAGCTTTCGATGGGGTCCAGTGAGGCGCTCCTTCTACAAATGTAGCCATACTTTGTCACCCACCTGGAAGTTGTGTGGCACCCGGTGTTGATCATGGCGTTGCTTGTACTTGGCATTGGCTCTGTCCAATATATCATGAACCTGGTGGCGGATGTGTTGAATGCGCTCGATGAAGCTACTGGCTTTGTCAACTTCAGACTGGACATGAGCTGAATTGGCCTGAGCAGCTGCAAATGGCATGGCTACATCAATGGGGCATAGTGGCTGGAATCCCAAGCCCACCTGAAATGGGCTATGGCCGATTGAACTGTGGAGAGCCCGATTATAACTATGTTGTACATAAGGGAGGCTCTCGTCCCATGTGCGTGGATGCTTTGAATTGTACATACGCAGAATGTGTACAATCATTCTGTTGACGACCTCTGTCTGGCCATCTGTTTGGGGATGGAAAGCTGTGGACTTGGTGAGCTTGGTATCCAACTTCGACCAGAGGCTGGACCAAAATGTGCTGAGGAACCTACTATCCCGATCTGATATGATAGACTGTGGGATCCCAAAGTGCACCCACACTCGTTCAAAGAAGAGTTTAGCAGTGGCTTCTGCTGTGATATTCTTCTTGCAGGCCGCCATAATGGCCATCTTCGAGAATCTGTCGACAACCACAAAAACACAGTCATTTCCCTGCTTAGTAGAAGGCAGGCCCGACATGTAATCCATGGAGATGGATTCCCAAGGTCGACTAGGGGTAGGCAGAGGAGTATATAGGCCTTGCTTCTTGATGGTCGGTTTGGCAATGGCACAAGCAGTGCAGGATCTGATGTGCTTCTCGACATCCTTTCGAAGGTTCGGCCAATAGAAATACTTATGCAGGATTGCTACTGTTTTCTCGACCCCGAAATGCCCAGCGACTCGACTGTAGTGTGCTTCCCATATCATCTTGGCACGCTCGCTTGAAGGAACACCAAGGTGTCCCATGTGACATAAAAGTGCATCTTGGAGGTGAAAATTTGGAACTTGCGTACCCCCCAGGAGTGCCTTGTAAGTTTGGCCGAATTCTGGGTCACTCTCATAGAGAAGCAGCCAATCAGAAGTCTCGTGCCCACAAGAGTTGAGCACAGTGGTGAGCGCCACGATCGGTGGTCGGCTGAGGCAATCTGCAACATGATTGGTGCTACCCTTCTTGTACTTGATGTTCAAATGAAACTGTTGCAGATATGTGGACCACTTCTGATGGCGATCATTCTGCAACTTCCCTTGTGTCTGTATGAACTGCAGGGGCCGGTGGTCTGTGTGGATGATTGTTCCCTTCCCCAAAATGTAATGCTTCCATTGTCGACAGGCTTGCACAATGGAATACATTTCTTTGTCATAGGTGGGATACTTGCGAACTGTCTCAGACAATGTCTCACTGTGATATGCCACTGGATGTCCTGTTGGTAGGCCCCAATAGCATAGTGGAGGCATCTGTCTCACGGTCTCAAATGGCCTGTGCAGTGCTGGTAAGTGAGCAGAGGGCGAGAACGAGGAGGCGGTTTTCGGTTTATTAGGCATACATTGGGTTCCGACCAAAAAATTTTTGCTCTCGCTCCTCCCTTGGTAACTTGACTCAAGGGCCAAGTGATATGAGAGAATCCCAACACGAACCTCCGATAGAAATTAACAAGACCCAGAAAGCTGCGAAGCTCTGTTATAGTGGTTGGGGCTGGCCAATCCCGAATGACTTGGATCTTGGCTGGATCCACATGCACCCCCCTTTCATCAATAATTTATCCCAGATATTGAACCTGGGTCATGCCAAAAGTGCACTTCTCCAAATTGGCACACAACTTGTGTTGCCGCAGTGTTTGGAGGACTTGTCGGATGTGGTGAAGGTGTTCTTCCCAAGTCTGGCTGAAGATCAGAATATCATCCAAGTACACCACTACAAATGAGTTGGTGAATGGCCGCAAGATGTCATCCATCATCCTCATGAAAGTGGCGGGAGCATTCGTCAACCCGAAAGGCATGACCAGCCATTCGAAAAGGCCTTCCTTGGCTTTGAAGGCAGTCTTCCACACATCGGAGGGTTCAATTGGTACCTGGTGATACCCAGACTTCAGGTCGATCTTGCTGAAATATTTTGCACCTTTGAGTTGGTCGAGAAGGTCATCAATCCGTGGGATTGGGTACCTATTCCGGACAGTGATCTTGTTCAGCGCCCGATAGTCAATACAGAGTCTCCACGTCCCATCCTTCTTCTATACCAACACGATCGGGCTCCCACAGGGCGATGAACTTGGTCTGATGTGACCTTTCTGCAACAGCTCCTGAATCTACCTCTTGATTTCATCATTCTCCAGAACAGAGCGCCGATAGATCGGTCCATTAGGTAGCGGCGCACCGGGGGTCAGATCAATCGGGTGCTTGACCTGACAGTGCAGAGGAACCCCTGTGGGTGAGGTGAATATGTCTCCGTACTCCTCCACAACCTTATCCATTTGTTGTTGTTGTGCAGAGGAGCCCTGTCTGGAGGATGTGGCCACGGTCTTCTTCTTGCCCTGGGGGCGGATCATCAGGAAAACGAATTTCCTGGTTTGGGGAATGAGCTTACTGCATTGTTTTGCAGTAACCAAAGAGATAGCAGCAGGAGGTGGTACCTCTGGTATCCTGCTGTACAACTTATTTCCCAAAGTAACAATAACAGCACGAGGTCGAGACTCATACACAGCATGACGCTTCCACAAGTATGGTTTTCCTAATAATACATCAGAAACATCAATAGGAGCAACGTCACATAATACCTCATCCGCGAAGGGCTTGATGCTATAGGGAAGGCGGCACTGCTGGCTGACACGGAGATCTCGTCCTTGGTGAAGCCACCCGATGGTGTATGGATGTGGGTGAGCTGTGGTCGGCAAGCCCAACCGCTTCACGGCGTCTGCTGAAATGAGGTTCTTTTGGCTCACATTGTCGACAATGAACTGTACAGGGGAGCCCTTTACCCACATCTGGGAGTGGAAGAGACGTTCCTCCTCCTCTGGATCTTTCGGTTCCTCCTTCTGGACCTTTGTAGTGGCAGCAGTGGCGTTGGGCTCCGCATCAATAATCTGTTTCCCTTTTTCATTCCCCTTTTCAGGTTCTGATTCGGAGTCAGAGCATGCATCTGACTCAGAAGCCCTCATCTCAGCCACTAGCGACTGCTTGGCCCGACACTCACTTGTGTTGTGAGTGGAGCTCTTATGGAAATCACACCACTTTCCCGTGTCCTTCTTTGGCTTTGCGGTGCTGTTCTTTTCTTGTGGCTTCGATGAGTTGTCTTTAGCCACCATGCCTTGGCTTGGTCCTTTGTTCTGCGGTTTGGAAGCACCTTTCCCTTGCTTTTGATTCACAGATCCAAAGTCTCGCTTCTTCTGCTTGAATTTTTGCTCAATCTTGGCAGCATACCGGTATGCCGTACCAAGCGAGGAGATGTCAAGGAACTCCATTTCCTCCTGAATGTATTTGTGCAGACAGCTGCGATACTTTAGCACCAGATGTTTCTCTGAATCTTTGATACCCAACTGTGTGCGCAGGGTATGGAACAGATTCGTCAGCTCATGCACATCTTGATCCCTTTGTTGTCGTAGCGTGGTCCATTGTATGTACTTGTCCTCATAGCTCCCCACGGGATAGTACTGTTCCTTGACGGCGTCTCGGAAAGAATTCCAAGTTGGTACGGCCGAGAACAGAGAGGGTTATGTCTGGTCCTTGTTCTCACAGTAGGTTTCCCACCAGTCCTTAACATGGGGGGTAGCTTTGAGGAGTGCAAAAATAATCTTCTCCCGGTCTGAAAAAGTCATGAACAGAGAAATATCCTTCTAATAGATTCAACCATCTATCCACGGCATCTGCGTCTATTTGACCCTCAAATATGGGAATGTCAAAATTTACTTGTACCTTAAAGGGAGTCGCAACTCCAGAGTGGCTACTGGATGCAGATGCGCCGCCGGTGGGCAGCCGTTGAAGGATCTGAGCAAAGCTATCCATCATCGCGTTCCTTTGTTTTTAGAGGGCCTCCTCGAGCAATATTTTGATAGGATCTCCTGCTCCCTCATCTTTCTTTTCGTCCCCCATGGGCGTCCGTCGAGGTTTGCGAGGCTGATCTTGCAAAGGTTCCACGAGATCGAGCCCTAGCTCCTTATACCCCGACCTCGTTGGGGACATGCAAAGAAGGATCGAGAAAAAGCAGACCCCTCTGATACCACTGATCCGGATTTATGCAGGAACGCAACAGAATAAACATATAAACATAAATACAGAGATGCAGCGGAAATAACACTTCATTTCATTAATATCGAAGAACTGAAATTTGCTTACAGACAGAATGGAAATAAAACTAGCTAGGGCGCTGGTAGCTATCTCTGAGAAGAGATGTGGTGGCTACAGGCCTCTGAACTGTGTTACAATGAGGCTCGAGGGCCTATTTATCATTTAGAAACAAGGGGAAATCCTAAACAGCCAAAACCCTAACCCTAGGAGATGAAGCGCCAAAACTATGGGCCCCGTTTGGGTAAATTGGTGTTTCAACTTCCCAGGGGTGTAACTTTGGCATACGATCTCCGTTTGACGCGTACCATACCTCGTTAGAAAGATCTATCCGAGAACTACAAATTTGGAATGGGCAACATCGGTCCATGGACCCATTTTGCCCTCCGTTTTCCCAAAAAACGTTGTTTAGGGCCTCAAAACGGCTCCGGAAGTTTAGGACCCGAAAAACTGCTAAAAATAGTAAACTGTGCCGAAACTGAAAAACTGAAATAGACAATGGTGGGGCCCCAAGTGGAAGAGGCGGGTGACCACCAATATCCACCTGGATCATCCTCTCATCTCACCACTGTACTTACATTTTCTTTTCCTAACGCACTTAACCCTTTAAAGCCTTGTTTATCTGTTTTCTTCGTTCATGGCCACCTTATTCTTTCTATGAAAAATGAGTGAAAAACCATTCAAAACAACCAAAAAAAACAAACTTCCGCCTTTGCTCCTCGAGACTCCCACCACCGTACATCGCACTTCATAATCACAAAATTTAACGTTTACCTTTAACACTTACCGCTCATTCCTTTCTACTGTGATATTACAAAATCGCAAACCGCACTTCGCGCCGCTTACCTTTTACCTTGAAGACTTACCTCTCTCCTTCACCTATTTCCTGCCTTATTCCTTCGTTCTCCCAGTCACCATCGATGGGCTTGTTTTAACGCAAAAATGCTTGAAAACCATCAAAAACCTGACCATCACCTTCTTCCTCAAGACTCCTGCCATCGTACGTCGCACTTCACAGATCGCAACATTTAAACGTTTACTTTAACACTTACCACTCGTTCGTTGCCATTACGGTATTGCGAAATCACTAATCGCAAATCACAAATTTTCCCTTTCTTCCTTTCACTGCCACGTCATTTGCATCGTAAATCAAAGCCCGCAACCTTTACCGTATCACAAATCGAACTTTGTTGAACTTACCATATTGCACATCGCAGCCTGCAACTTTTCCCATTTTCCTTTCACTGCCATGTCATCCCCATCACACATTGCCTACCGCAACCTTTACCACATCACACTTCGCACATTTTTGTTTTTTCCTGTTAAATCCTTACCGCCATCCATTTAAACTTGCGAAGTTGCGATTGCGACGTCGCACATCGCAAATTTTACCTCCATTGCATCTTCGCCGTCGCATTTTTCGATTCTTTCTGCTCCAAAGCCATTTCTTGCACTATAATAAGGTTTTATAAGGTTTTAAAGCCCCTCTTCCTACCTCTAAGCCTTTTTCAATTCTTTCCACTCCAAAGCCATTTCTCATTCTATAATCAATTTTCATACGTCACACTTCGCAGATCGTAACATTTAAATGTTTACTTTAACACTTACCACTCATTCATTGCGATTACAATATTGCAAAATGGCTAATCACAAATCACAACTTTTCCCTTTCTTCCTTTCACCACCACGTCATTTGCATTGCAAATCGCATCCCACAACCTTTACCGTATTGCAAATTTCACTTCGTTGAACTTACGATATCACACATTGCAGCCCGCAACTTTTCCCATTTTCCTTTCACCACCACATCATCCCCATCGCACATCGCCTCCCACAACCTTTACCACATTGCACTTCGTACATTTTAGTTTATTCCCGTTAAATCTTTACCGCTATCCATTTAAACTTGTGAAGTTGCGATTGCGACATCATACATCGCAACTTTTACCTCCATCGCATCTCCGCCATCGCATTTTTCGATTCTTTTTGCTCCAAAGCCATTTCTTGCACTATAATAAGGTTTTATAAGGTTTTAAATCCCCTCTTCCCACCTCTAAGCCTTTTTCAATTATTTCCACTCCAAAGTCATTTGTCACGTTATAATCCATTTTTCTAAGGGTTTAACCCCCGCTTTCCATTTCTAAGCCCTGTTTCATGTGCTAAGCCCTCAATCCACTCTTTTAGCCTTTTTTCTTCCTTCAAGCTGCAAATTAACATTTTTTAGTTAGAATTAAGTCATGGATAGTTTAGTTGCATTTATAAGAGCATGGTAGATAGATCACAGAATAGGTAGACTGCATTTAGCCGTTTGTCCAAGTTAAGTGTGGTTTAGAATTAGTTTCCTTTCTACCATTTATTTTCAGCAAGTTAGCTTAGTTTCTTTTCAGTCATTTCCCTTATTGCTAATTAAATTAGTTCATTCTTGTCATTTATTTTCAGCACTTTAGTTTAATTTCCTTTCTATCATTTCCTTCCAGTAATTTACTTTCTATTTGTTCTCATAATTTAAGAAATAGCACCCTTCCATAAAGAAGAAGAGGATGACATGAACATAATTCATATGTTTTGTATATAGCACTGTCACCTCAAAGTTTGTATAAACCCCGGGTTGATAAAGTAAAGTAGGGCAACCCCTGGGAGTTGTAGCACCCTTGGTGCAATACCAGGGCTCACCAAATACATTGATGAGTTTGAGGGCAGAGTTAAGGAGTTTCAAAGAAGACAATGACAGGTTGGTTGAGGCTCAAGAAAGACTTGCAAGGGCTCAATAAAATTTTTCATAGGTCAATGTAGTGATCCTTCCAAAATTTGCAGACTTGTAGAGATAGGGACAGTTGAGGATTAGTCAAGAACATGAAGAGAATATGAACAAGGCATATGGTAGCAGGTCTCAGTCAGTATACATGTTGGATAGAGGGGACATAGTTAGAGGCAGCATATCATTTAATACACCTGATAGGAGGACTGGAATGTTTGGGTATCATTATAGTTCTTCATCTAGGATACATCATCACAATCATCACGGTCATCATCCTTATAGGAGGAGTGAGTACTTTCCTGAGGATTTCAAGAAATTCAAGCCTCCTACATTTAATGGATATATGAATAAGTCAGAAGATGCATAGGCATGTTTTCTTGGGATGAATAAATTCTTCATATTTCATAACTATTCAAAGAAAATGAACGCCAAAATAGCTACCTTCAATATTAAAGGGAAATCATACATTTTGTGAGAAGACATGAAGAATTTCAAGGGCATTCGATAAGAATATTTGTTTTGGGATGAGTTTGAGAGAATCTTTAAGAAGATGTACCTATATGAGATATATTATGATGATAGAGCTAAGTCGTTTTATGAGTTGAAGATGGATTCCATGATAGATGATGAGTATACTAGTAGGTTCTTGGAGTTTTTGAGGTATGTTCCTTACCTCAAGGATCAGAAAGTGAAGATTCAAAGGTTCATCAATGGGTTTCCACCAACATATAGAGACTGAATTGAGTTTGACGAGACACGGTCATTGGAGGAATCCACCAGGAAACTTAAGCATTGTTATGACTAGTCAAAGTATAAAGTTGGGCCTAAGAGTGAATTGAAGGGGAATGATAAAGTTAAATGGAAACTGCCACTGAAGCAAGGAAGAAATCAGATGTAGGTGAGAAAGAAAATGTTTCTCCTTACAAGAAGTTCAATGTAGTTGAGAAGGGACATGGGTCGCAGCCGAGAGAGCAACAGAATATAGCTTATGGTAATGGATTGTTGTAGTGATGGATATGTGGCAAATATCATCACAAGAAGGATTTCCATTGTACCGGGGTGGCCAGCCTCATATCTACAGTTCTCAAGGGGTGCAGACAGTTGGATATGTGGGCCATATAATTCCTCAGATTTATGTAGTTGCGGACAACAGGAAAGAAGATCATCATGCATCCATTATTGAAATGGAAGGTAAGCTATGTGGTCGAGTTTCTTCTATTTTGACTGACCCTGGATATAATTATAGTTATGTTAATCCTGACCTGGTGGATAGGAGCGGTTTCAGAAAATAAGTGCATTCAGAGTCTTGGTTGGTGTAGTTGGCTACAGGTACTAAGAAGAGACCTCATCATTGGGTAAGAGCTTGTGCATTTGAGCTAAATGGTATGCCTACATCTGCACATCTAAATGTGCTTCAATTGGGATCATATAATATGCTTTTGGTTAAGGATTGTTTGTACTTCCACAAGACCGAAGTAGATTTTTAGGACAAGGCTATTGAGTGCCTCAAGGTGATAATGAGGAAAAGAGAGTCTTGATGGGAAAGAATAAGCCTACATCAATGGGGATGGTCATGAATATGCAGAAAAAGAGAAGCTGCAAGAAGGGATGTGTATTGTTTATAGTTCATATTTCTAGGGACAAGGGTAAGGATGTTGAGGATGTAGAAATATGCAAGAGGTACTCAGTCTTGCAACAGTTTCAAGGTGTGTTTCTTGTAGAGATTTCAGAGTTTCTTCCCCATAGGGAAGTGGAATTTTCTATTGAGTTGGTACTAGGAGTAGCACCAGCATCAAAGGAACTATACAAGAAGAGCACACCAGAGTTAGTGGAATTGAATCTCCATCTGAAGGAAATGCTTGATAAGGGATACATTAGGCCAAGTGTATCACCTTGGGGTGCACTAGTGTTTTTCGTGAAGAAGAAGGATGGTACTATCAGATTTTGCATTGATTATAGGTAGTTAAAAAGGTAACCATCAAGAACATGTATCCATTGCCAATAATTTATGATTTTTTTTATCAGTTGAAGAGAGAAACTGTATTCTCCAAGATTGATTTTAGATGAGGATCCCATAAGTTAAGAATCAAAGAAGAGGACATCTACAAGACTACTTTCTGGACCAGGTATGGGCATTATGAGATTGTTGTGGTTCCTTGCGATTTGAATAATGCTTCAACTACTTTTATGTGCTTGATGAATAGTGTATTGTGTCCCTATATGGACAAGTTTGTTATTTTATTCATTAATGATATCTTGATATATTCTAAGAATGAGGAATATTATGAAGAACACTTAGCAACAGTGTTGATATTGCTAAGATATCATCAATTGTATGCCATGCTTAGTAAATGTAACTTCTTTCAGATAGAGGTACATTTCTTGGGACATGTTGTTTCCAAGGAAGGCATAGCATTGGATCCAAAAAAGATGAGAGCTATCATATAAAGGGAAACTCCTAGAAATGTGGATGAGGTCAGACCATTTATGCGGTTAGCAGGATACTATAGGAGTTTCATCATGAACTTCTCACGTATTTCCTATTTTATTACATCATTGTAAAGAAAGGGAAATAAATTTAAATGGATATAGGAATGTGCAACAAGTTTTGAGCAGTTGAAGAATTCGTTGAAAAATTCTTGAGTTCTCAATATTGCATACTTAGATAAATATTTTTTGCATGTACAGATTCTTACAAGAAAGGACTTGGTGGAGTCCTAATGCAAGAGGGACAGGTGGTATGCTATGATTCAAGGAAACTGAATGAGCATGAGCAGAATTATGTGACTCGTGATATTTCATTGGAGGCTACTATTCACTCCTTGAAGATGTGGATGCACTATATTTTTGGTAGGGGGTTTATGTCTATGAGAAATCACAGTGGGTTGAGGTACTTGCTTGACCAACCAAATTTTAATGCCAATAAAGCTAAATGGTTGGCCACTCTCATGGAGTTTTACTTTGATACCAGATATCTTAAAGGAAAGGAGAACATAGTTGCAGATGCTCTAAGTATGAGAGTGTAGGTGAACCATGTTGTAGCTGTGAGCTCATATGGGATAGATTTACGAGACCAGACCTTATAGGAAGGACAACATGATAACAGGTATCAACAACTTAAGCATAGGTTATGGTAGGGTACAGGTGAAATGTATATGAACTATTATATCAAGGTAGATAGATTGGTGAGATTTAGGGACAATATATATGTGTCGAATGACAGTGATCTCAAAAAGCTTATCTTGAGGGAGTTTCATGTCAGGTTGTATTTAGGTCACCCAAGATTTCAGAACACATTGAAAATTGTGAAGAAGTCGTAATTTTGTCTGAATCTTAGGAAGGAAGTGGCTGGGTTTGTGGCTAGATGTTTGTATTATCAACATTTAAAGGAAATTTTCAAGCATCGAGTCAGTTTTTCCGATTCCAGAGTGGAAATGGGAGGCCATTTCCATGCATTTCATTACAGTTTTGTCGAGGACATAGAAGCAGCATGATTCCATCATTGTTGTGGTTGACAGGTTAAGCAAGGTAGCTCTTCATTCCAATGAAGACTAATTTTTCATCCAATGAGGTAGCCCAGGTATTCATCAAACATCTAGTGTGGTTGCATGGTGCTCTGAAGAAGATTGTGTGAGACAGAGATGCTAAGTTCACTTCTAGGTTTTGGAAGGAGTTGTTTGCAGGTTTGAGTACAAAGTTGGCCTTTAGTAGAAATTATCATCCACAAAAATATGGACAGAGAGAGAGGGTAAATATGATACTAGAGGATATTTTGAGGATGTATGTGATGCATCAACAATGGATGTGGGAGGAGTATCTTCCACTAATTGAGTTTCCTTACAAAAATCGTTATCAGGAGTCACCGAGGATGAGTCTGTTTGAGGCACTTTATAGGTGGATTTGTAATACTCCCATAAGCTGGAGTGATCCAATGAAATAGGTATTGATAGGACCGGACATGCTGGTATAAATGGAACAAGAAATGAAGGCTATAAAGAAGAATCTAAAGGAAGCACGCGATAGAGAGAAAATTTATGCAGACTAACATGAGGAATTTAAGGAGTTCCAGGTTGGGGAGCATGTGTACTTTTACATCAAACCCAATAAGAGGTCCTTGAGTATTAGATCATGTGCCAAGTTGGCACCTCAGTATTCCAGGCCTTTTGAGATCCTTGAGAGGATTGGACCAGTGGCCTACACACTTGCACTACCTCCGACAAGCTAATTCCATGATGTTTTTCATGTTTCATTGCTTAACATATATGTAAAGGATGTTGATCATGTGATTGATTAGTATGCATTGCAGGTGGATCCTAAAGGAGAAGTCCAACTGGAACCCTAGTGCATATTGCAGCAAAAATAACTCATGCTTCGGAACCAAGCAATCAAGTAGGTCAAAGTGCAATGGAACCATTTGGACCAAATGAAGATACTGTTAGGGTCCCGTGATTTGGCAGATTGGTAGACCAAATGACAAGGTAACATGGAACCAGTCTTTAGAGTACTAGGACCTAGCCTTCTTGGACTTAGAGAGGGATCTCTCTATTGGGTGCAAAGGATGTGTTCTTTTTGCTTTAGGGTTTTGATTTTAGGCTAGTTGTTAAGTGTAGGGTTTGTTGATTGTTTTGGTTGGGTAATATGGTCAAGTGGAATAGGTGGAGTGAGATTCTATCAAATTCATTGGGATATGGAGTCAAATGAAAGTCAAGGGTGTCTAAATGATGAAACAGAGTGTGTTGCAGGGCCAATTTAGCAAGGTTAATGGATCCTTAAGGTGATGTATGAGGTGGAGTGAAAATCAAATTTGGGAAAAACTAAGAGGTCTTAAGCATATATAGTTTAAAAGTAACAACTCATGAGGTAGGGAAAACCATTAATCTCAATGAACAATACTTAAACTGATAAACATCCAAGATAAACATTCCAGTGAAACATAGAAATCATAAGAGCTTCTAAATTTAGTAAATTCACCTTCAGAATTTGAGAAAACATATAAGATAAAACAAATAACCCAATATATGAAGAGGGAACTCCTAAACAGCATATATCAATCTATTGGGAACTCTGAAACAAGTTGGTAAGCATGGAAAAAGGGCAAGATCGAAGGAGACCTCTTTAACTTAACCTAGCAATCAATATTCCACAGAAAGGCTTCAAGATAGGGTTTTGAAAGATTCAAATAAGAAGGGAATGCCATGAATCATACTTGTAAACTAGCATACTAACCATACATGAAAAAAAAAAAAAATTGGTGGACCTAAGGAGAAATCAAGAATTCCTTAAGATGGCCAAAAGAGGAAAACATCAAAGTGATAACAAATAGGAGGACTGAGGTGCCTCAAAGAGCATGTCTCAACCTATACTTTTCTGATTTATAGCAACCAAGAAGAATGAAACATAATGAGAACAAGAAAACATTAACAAGTTAAGAATACATCACCATTCACCAAGCTAAGGAATCATGCAAACAAGCTTCTCCATCATCAAGCCAAACAAGCCATTCATCCACTTCACAAAGCCAATTTCTTCTCCAAGCTCATAAAACCATGTATATTGCTCTTCAAGATCATCAAATGCCAACAAAATACATAGGGCCTCATGCTCTATTTATGGAGATAAGGAGGACTAAAACCCTAAATGTGGTAGGAAAATTTCAAGTTTAACCATAAATGTCATTTATGGCTAAGAGACCATGCAAGGCCCAAGGCACATAATATCCTAAGAAATAAAGGCAAAAATAACTATTTGCACCTAATTCTGGAGTAATTTGCCTCAAAAAACTCAAAAATGTATATTTGCAATAAATGAGTGTGTTTTGTTGACTTTTGGTCCAAAACACACTAGACAACCTCTGTGCATAGCGCCACTTCAGCAGAAAATAGGGTCTTTATGGTTGAGTTTTGGACCCCTTCCCGACACCGGATTTGGCTCCATGATGGCTCGTTGGAAAGCCTGATGAGTCTAATTTCCAGAAATTATTGATTTGTGCTGAGTGAGTTCAATTTAGCTATTCAAAAACCAATTTTCCCAACCCTACTCTGTGTGCAACACCTGGTCTGAAAATGAGGTAGAAATGCTAAAATTTTGATGTTTTTTGACATTTTAGGGGGTCAAAACTACTCTAAATGATCTAAAATTTTGTGAGAATACTACTGGTGATGTGAGGAATCCAAAAATATAAAGTTGGAAAGCTGAGGATACACCAATTTTGTGCATAGCGCCTAGGGTGTTGAGAATATAGGGCAAAAAATTTCAAAAATACAAAATTTTGTTCAAATTTCCCTAAAATTGGTGGAGGTCCCTCAAGAGGTCAAGGACACCTGTTGAGAAGCTTTAGATAAAATTTCAAGGCTATCCTACACTTTTTCCCTTTTTAGGTTTTCTAGCTCCATGAGGGCCTCCTTCAATTTGGCACAAGCAAGCATGTTTTTCTTTGCATAGTGCTTGGTCATTTTCTTTTGGAGAGAAAGGCCTCCCTTTAACTTCTTGAAATTCTTATGCTCCTCTTTGTAATAGTGAATGACACATTGTGCCATGTAAAAATCCCTTTCCCACTCTCGAAGTTGTGCAACCTTGGTTAAGAGTGGCAATCTGGTGGCCATCTCTTTTTCCTCATTGTCACTTTCTAGATCAATGAATTGAGGCCCTTGATTGGTTTTATTGATTCTCTTACTCCTCCTCACCTTTACTTGTTTCTCACATATTTCAATATTTTCCTTGCCTTTGTCCTTTGACTTGATAGCTGGAGGAGAAATGGCCCTTTGCCTTTTTGAGGCAGCAAACACGTCTTTTTCCTCTGTGGTATGTGCATGTGAGGGGAGTGATCATGGTAGTTTTGACAATGTCTTGTTCATTTCTTTGACCTTTGGTGTTGTCACAAGCCTTTTCATCTTTCCCTTGGCTACCATGAGTCACCTCATGCCCCATTGGGTCATTGCTTTCTTGATTTTGAGCATCCTTATCATCATTGCCTTCACTGTCTTCCATACTGCCATATTGGCTTTCAAATTGATCATTACCTTCTTCACTTGCCTCAATTTGGCTCTATCTTTCATTAATTTATTCTTCTTTATAATTCCCTGCACTGTCAACTTGATTTTATTTTCCATTTAGAGACTGATTAGTGTCATGGAACTCATGACAACTGTCATGAATGTCATGACTATTTCCTTGGTTGCCTTGCTCATCACTGACTGTTTTATATGTGTTATTGCCTTGGTCACTTCCTTCCTATTCAAAATATGTTGTAGCCTTGTTATCTGCTTGTTTTTGGTCTTCTATTTCCTCATCATCTCCCTCTTTTTCCTCAAGTTCATCATCTTCATTCATTTCATCACTGTTTGCACTATTATTGTGCTCATTGTCATGCTCATGTACATTCTTCTCTTGGCTGTCCTATGCACTTTCTTGCTGGATGCCATCCTCATTATTTTCTTCATTATCCTCTATGTCCTCATCTTGTTCATCATCAACACCTTTTTCTGCACTTGGGAGTGATTTATTTGTGTCATCACTATCACTGTCTTTCTCCAAGTGCTCACTGTTTTCCTCTTCTTGACTGCCATGTTCATCTCTCTCCTCCATGTCATCATCATCCTTTTGGTCTTCCTCATTAGAATCTGTATCTGCCACACTATATTAATTATCTCCCTCATCATCTTCTTTTTCCTCATTGCTGCTGTCATCTTCTTTTTCCTCATCAAACTATGTACGTGCCTCACTATTTTCCTCATTTCCATTGTCATCTATTTGTTCTTTATTGCTACTTCCACCTTCTTGTTCATCATCACCATTGTCATCATCTTCACTTGATGCATCAGGAGAATAGGAAAGAGGTATGTTTCCTTGTGGAGAAGGCATATGTGGAGGTGATGGAGGATTGGAGGTAAGTGAGTGAGAAGAGGAGGGGAAATTTTGCTAAATGAAGGCTTGGGGATTTGCAAATAGATCATGTGAGATGAAAACTTCCCAAGGAATTCCCTGTTGCTCCAGGTGGTGTAAAAAAAAATCTTAATCAAGAAGTGGTGAAAAAGGCTCTGCATTTGGTGGGCATAACTTCTTTTCTTGACCACTGAAGCCATTTTGTCAATGCTCCCGTAGAGATAGTATGGTAGGTTTAGCAATTTAACCCTGGTGAAGTGCATTAGCAGCCTTATGTGATATGAATAAACCCTGGAATACCTCCCCTCACAAGTGAAGTATTTGATGATCTGCCTCATCAGTAGAGCATATCTCTCTAGCAGGTGGGAGAAGGGGAAAACATCCTTGCAGCCTTGTTGACAAATAGGTTCGAGGAAGGGCTCATATTAGCTCAAGGCCAATTTCTTCTGTTTGAACCATCTCTCACCAATATCTAGTATTCATATGGCTTTAGCAATGGATTCAGATGAGAGTTTAAAATTTACTCCTGCTAGGTTGACTTGGTGGTTTTGTAGGCTGAGAATGAACAACCTATTCAAATCTGAGTGGCTTTGGACCTGTTTAACCTTCTCATAGAACTAATAGCATCCAACATCTTGAAAACATGCAAGGATCATGGGAGAAGAGGTGATTTGAATGGTATCTAAAGGCTCAAACCTATTAGTTCTTCTTCCCTTGTGCTTTGGCTTGATAAGCCTTTGGCCTTCATCACTATTGGTACTGATTTCTTCCTCAGACATGGTGACTGATCTAGAACAAAATGAATTTTTAGCTTGGTGAGAACCCTTAGGTCTAGGGAGGGAAAATGAGTGATGTGAGGGGAGATTTTAGAAAATGAGGGAAAAATGGAGTAATCAAGGGGTGTTTTCAGAGTTTAGGAGTACGCCTGCTAGTATTAAGTGTTTTTACACCAATGACAAATCTCTAATTTGTAAACCCTGTCCTATAAGGTAAAATATTTGATTTTTATGAAGATTATGGTTTGGGCACATTAGTTTTTTAAACTTCTCCTTTGATTGTGCATGTAAAGAAATCAATGTGGAAGGCAATAAGAGGGACCACCAACCTTGTTTAACTTTGTGCAGGGGCTTGGAAGCAAAAAAAAAAATGATTTTTGGAATTTTTTGAGAAAATTGGACAAAAATCTGTATGTGCGCAACGCCACCCTACAAGCCATTCTTGTTGGACCTTCCTGTGCGTAGCGTCGGGTCGGGTCGGGCTGTTTGACCGGTCTGTGCGCAGCGCCGAAGAGTTTTCGGGTGAATCAAGCCGAACCTGGGCCTGTGCACAGTGCCTTCACCAGTGCGTAGCACCTGCACTCCGGTGCATAGCGCAGTGTATTTTAACACTATGGCTGCCTCCTCTATGCGCAGTGCCGACGGCCTGGTGTGTAGTGCCTCCTTCGGTGCGTAGCACTAGAAAATTTTCAACCACAGTTGTAGAAACCCTAAAAAACTTGCTTTCAACGGCTCTCTCCTTTGCCTTCTTGACACAAATGAGTTGGGGGAGAGGTAGGAAAGGCCTTTATACCATTTTTGAAAAATAATTTCATGCCAAAACCCACTTTTATAGTGTTTATTTCTCTTCACCTTTTCACTGTCTTTTTGGCCCTTTTAGTCCTGTAGGTGGTAGGAACATAAGAAAAAAATGGCTTTTTTAATTTTATTGTAGCATCTTGATGTTATCCTTGAATTTACAAATTATTTAAACAAGATCAAACTATGTTCTTAACCTACATATGTAAACATTAGCCTTTTCTTTGAAAATCAAAGGTCATTTTGAATTTTTTTTGATGAAAATAGGCAGACAGTGACATTACTATTCTTTGAAGGTCTTTCTTCACTTTTTCCTTTCCATGAACTTCAAAACTTGTTAACAGCAAGCTTGTGACCATTCTGTCCTTTTCACCTTGGAGTTTTTAGTCACATATTCTTTATGTCTTTAAGTTGCTTGGTGGATAGACTGAGAGGAGAATTTTGCCTCTTCCTCTAAGTCCCATTCTATCATGTTTTTCACTGTGAAGAAGTGGAGACTTTTTTGAGGTAAAAACCCTAGCAACAAGCATCTACAACCCCTTTAGTCTTCATGTGTGCCATCATTGTGAGAAAGATGAGGTTTGTTTGTCCTTACCAATTTTCCTATAGGTAACCATTTGTGATAGTCCTCGAGAAGTGTCACTCATGGCTAATCTATCTCTTGAAGAATATACCTTTGATAAGGAAACCATTTTGTCGGTTTATTTGATTTTTAGACCAATCATATGTTTGTTCCTCAAACTAGTTTGAAAATGATATATTTCTGGTGGGGGGAGGTGAGCAGTTTAAACTATTTTTGTGTCTTCCTCTTGGCCACTTCTGTTTCTCCAGGTGCCTACACAACTTTTTCCTTAGATCACTGTCTTTTTGGAGTTTAACACCTTTCTTCTTCAATAGTGAACCCATGCTTATCATAATTACCTCTTTAGGCATTTTTACCTCATGCTTTCCCTTCTTTTGATCCTTTATTAAGACCTCTGGTTACACTTTGAAAAGTCAAAACCTTGCACTGATACTCTTTGTCATATTTCTTCCTTTGGTGTAGTGGAGTATTGGTGCTTTCAAAAACCCTAGAAGGCAGTTTGAATACCCCTTTAAATTCCATTTGCTATTATGAAGGAGGCCCTTTGTCATCATTTGACCATTTTTTTCCATCTTCCCAAACCCCTAGGTTTTAGGGCTGTTTAGAAAAAGTAAATAGTGTTGTCTTCTAATTTCTCAAAAAACTTCTCAAGCTCATTAATTATTTCTAAAGAATCTTCAATGTGCACTTGATGAAGTAGAGGTGACCTTTGCCTTTGTAACCCTAGTATTGATTCCTTGCTTAGCCAAAGCAGTCACAAAACCTGATTCTCTTCAAACATATGCTTGTTGGCTCCTCTTTGCTGTTAATGATCTTCTTGTGATGATTTTCCCATTACCTTACCTTTTGCTAGGTTGATGGCCATTTCATTCTTTTGTGGGAATGTGAGCAAGGGGTAGTTTTTCCCCTGCAATATTTGTGCTTTAGGCCAAAAGGCCTTCCTTGAATGACCTCTTTGATGAGTTTTGGAAAAAATCACTTGTCCTTTTCTTCTTTGAATGCAGTTTCTTCATACAAGAGAAACAGAGTTTGTAGGATACCAAATCCACCCTATGACTTTGTGAAAACCTAGGTAACCTATTGAAAGTTTCCTTGGACTTGGCTTTTGGACTGAAACCTAGAATTTGGGATCATCAAGTGTAAGATATAGTTTATGATAAACTGATGTATTGAATATCCAAAATTCAATGTACTTGATTTATCTAAAGAGCCTATAGAGATATTTTGAGACCATCAATTCTTGGGGTATTTTGGAAACATAGCAGAGCTATTTGATTGGTGGCCTTAGGTAGCAGTGGGGGTTTAGGGAAAAAAACAGAGGATTTGGGTAAAAAGTGACAAGATATAGACAAAAATGAGTGGTAGGAGCCCCTAATGAGTTTTCTGGGACTGGTAAGCAGAGCTTGACATGGAATGATGAAATAGTGAAAAATTATCTTAACGATGATGAAGGCAGTGAGATTTCTAGAACTCACAATGTTCATGAACTTTGTTTCTAGAAATCTAGGGAAACCATTTAGTCATCAACAAAGGAAAAAATTACTAATGACTAACAGTGGCTCCACTTGGGGAGGGTAGCTCCTTTTCAGGGGGTGTCCACAACTTCAGATTTCTGGCTTTATGGAGACTAGTGCCTCATCCATTTGGCAGATTTTACCTCTTTTCTCTTGTTGATATTTTCTTGAAGCTATGATCTCAAAAATCTGAAAGGCATGATTATCTCAACTTCATTTCTACCTACCCAACCTACTTGCCTAACATTTTTTCTTCCTTAGGTGCGTTTGGACTAGCAACCTTGAAATATTTTTATTTTGAAAACAAAACAAACTATATAATTCTATCTTATATCCTCCATGAGTTCAGATTATGCTGATGAAATCCTTTGATTCTCTACCTAGACTATTCAAATTTCAAGGTTAAACTGTTTGACAGGATTGATTCACTAAGCTATAAACATGGATAAATAGGAATTAGACATTCTGACTTACCATGGATTTGTGGCATAAAAACAAGCTGCACACAAATGTTATTTTTGTACAAAATAAGACTAGAAAAATCAGGGCTAGGATACACTGTTTGCTACTCATCCCTATTTTTCTCTTTGGTTTTATTTTAAGCATGTGGAACCAATATCTTCTTGCCTAATTTCTCTTTTGACAAGTCAAACTTGAATAATTTGACCAACTATCTTTCACTAACTTATTAACAATAAATTTAAAACATGCTTCAGCCATGACTAGGCTAGATGATTGAAAAAATACCTCTTTATGCACTAGTAGTGGTATTTAGGCTTACACACTTTTAGTAGTTCTATTTTTTGGGTATGGGGCTTTACCTCTTTTAAAATCTGCCCTCTTTTCCATTTTTCTATTTTGTATTTTTTTTGTGATTTTCTCTCAATATCTTTTCCTCAAACAATGATATGTACAATGAATGAGAAATTCCAACTAAGACTCTAAATGGCCATGGTATTTTATTACCCTGTCTTCCACAAGATCATCCATTAATTCTTTATCATTCAGCTCTTGCAGATAAGGAACATGGCTATCTATTTTTGAGGGCATGGTATAGGTTTTCTGCCGAGAATTTTCAAACATGCCAAGTTCTCCTTTATATTTCTTCTTTGAGTTTTGTTTCCAAGCCTTGTTTCTGTGAAAGAAACTGTCTAGGTGAAGAAGGCATTCTTCATCAGCTCCCAAACCAATGACAATATCATCAATGTATATCATAGTGAAAAATTTGGTAACAGGTGCCATGTCCTCTTGGAAGGTGTCTTCAGCATTCCTTATTCTAGGAAAAATTTGGTCAAGAATGTAGTCATTTCAAGGAACTTTAAAAATGTCATTGTGTTGATTGATTTGAAGTGGTATCATCTCATGAAAACCTGAAACACTACCAATCAAAGTCACCTTGTTATAAATTCCTATTTTTGGCATAGGATGATTTATCTTGGGAAAAGGATGTTTGGACTCCATGGAGGCTTTTCCTAAGTGTCTAAAGTCCATACATAGTCTGCATCCTTTGGTTTTCTTTATTAGTGATAGAATTTTCCCAAAGGTTTCATATTTCTTCTTGGAAAAGGGCCTCTTTTGAACAATGTCTGTGTCCTCAGGCTTTGAGCTTTTGCTTCTATATACAAGAGCATCCTGAAATTTCTTTCATAACCTCAAGTATTTGAGTTTTGTGTGTAATGGCAGGGCTTTGGATAAGTTAATAACCTTGGGTCTTCTTAGGTTGCCTATATTGTATCCCTCTATATCAGTTTCAATGGACATCCCTTTAGGATAGATGGCAACATCAGTGAGGGTCAACAACTTTTATGGGGGAACAAGACTTTCTGATAATGAGGTGTCTAGATAAGGTAAGAACATAAGACTCCTTTGATTCAAAACTTCCAAGATTTTTGTTCTATGAGGGCATCTTATCATTTTGAGATAGGAAGAAGGGGAGGGTTGTGTTTCTAAGATTTTTCCTCCCTTTGAGCAACCTAATTCATATTTCAAACTGACCATTGGATTTAAGGTTTCATTTTTAGTCTGTAGAAATTCAAGTTTGATTTTTTCATCATGTGTTTGTTCAAGGCTGCTATAGTTCTAAATACTGAGTTCTTCATGTAAAGACTAGTTTGGCTGTTGTAGTGTGTCTTGATGTGTTTCAATTTCATATATCTGCTCATTAATGTATTCCTCATCATATAATATGAAAGAATCAAGATCTGAGTGAATAGAATAAAGAGGAATATTATTTGGTCTGTCCTAACTGCTAACCATATACTTTATATGTGACTCTCGGTATAATCTCCCTGTCTGATTGAAAACAGGGATGGTAGCATAGGACATATCTAGTTGAAGGTTCCCATAAAGCTTGGCTCCCCAAAATCTGGATAAAAGCATGCCATACTTGGGAGGAATATCTGCTACTACTATGTCCATGACTAGATTCTTAGCAAGCACTTGTGCCAGGTTGACACAAAGTTCCTTGATCAGGCCCAAACATTTAACCCTACTCGAATCGAAGGAGTACAGGTCTTTGTAAGGTTTAGTTATTTCTAGGCCTAACCTCTCCATCACAACTTTGGGCATGAGATTGTGAGAGGCACCAGAATCCAGCATGGAATTATGTAAGATTTTGTCATGTATGTTTAAGCTGATATAGAAAGGGGGAATGGCTCCTTCCTGATACTTTCCTTCTATTTTGGGTCCAAACAACAACTCAAGTGTGTCATCAACCAAGTGCAAGTGTCAGCATCATTTCCTATGTTTAGTACCTTCAACATATGAGACCTATAAATTGGTTGAGTAACCAATTCAGTGAAGGGCATATTTATCTTGATTTTTGAAATCTCTCCCTCAAAGTTGAAAGGTACTTGTGTTTTGGATATATTAACATCATATTTATCAACCATGACCTTTTCTACGTTCTTAATTTGTTGATCTTGATTTGGAGTTTTAGTCAAAATAGTTTTCTTAGGGTCAATGGTGGAGGTACTAGGCTAGCTAAGGTCATTGTTTGGCTGGCTGATTTTTCCTTTGTTTGCTTCAGATTTATTAACCATAGTGTTGACATTCTCTTTTGTTTTCTTAGGGGTGTTTTCAGGTACTTTCCAAACAGCAGTATCTATTTGGTATTTCTTGGCTGAATCTAGGTATTTTTTACTCCTAGGATCATATTTCTTATGGATTTCCATGATGGCATTTTTAAATCTCAAGCGGTAGTATTCAGAAACCTCACAGTTAGTGTCTGTTTGATCTGAGGAAAAGAAGCCTTTTTCTTCTTCGGTGATAAAAACATCATCTTCATTATCAGAACCTATTAGATTTATATGATTTTCTTCAGGTTCTATAATTTCTCCTTCTTCTTCATCTACACAGTTTTGTTGAAAGGGAGGTCTGATTTGTTGGTCATTTTCCCTTTGTTTGATTTTAGGGGTATCTCTTCTGAAGTTTTGAGTTTTGTTTCGGTTTTGGGAGTTGGCTTGGTTGTCCCTAGGAGGTGTCCTTTCATTTAAGTTTATATTTTCAATCATTCTCTCCATAGTTCTCATCAGGCTGTCCATTTTAGAATCATATGAGGAGGTTGAGGGCATGTTTTCATCTTTGTAGGTCACTCTCTTTTCTTATCTCAACCTAGCTCTCTTTTCAATTAAGTTTATCTCTGCACTAATTGCTGCTTTTTCCCTTTCTTCCAAGGTTTCAGGATCTCTTTCTCTCAATTGGAAAGTCATGTTAGGGTCAAAACCTTCGGGGAATTTCACTAGTTCCAGGACTTGTGGAGGTTTCATGTGAGGTGGAAGGGAATTATACACACTATTAAACCTGGTGCAATAGTCTTGCACACTCTCCCCTACATTCATTTTAAGGTTGTTGTATTCAGATAGGATTTGGAGGGGATTTTTCTTGATTTCCCATTTGTTTATGAAAGTTTGGTAGAGGGAAGGGAGGTCATGTATTGAATTAGGAGTTAATGCTTTGAACCATTTTTTGGCCTCTCCTCCTAAGATTTGTACAAATATCCTCATTTTAATGGTCTCTTATTCTATCTCCATGTAATCAAAAGCATCATTGGTTCTATCTGCATGTTGTTGGGCAGTGATGGATTCGACCCCTACGAAATGAGGGATCTTAGACTGATAGTCATTTGGAAGACGTACTAGGGGTTGAGGTAAGGCCAAGGGAGCATACCAAGCTACCATGATGGGAGATAATGGAGGATTTACAAGAGGTGGGTTTTCGAAAGGGGGTGTATGATGAAGTGGAGTGATTTTCACAGTGGTGGTATGAATTGGTGTGGTGGAAGCACTTGGACCAACAAACTGATTTTGAGTAGACTTGGTATGGAAAGAGTTGAAGTGATGGGGAAGCTGAAAGTCAGGTGGTGTGGAAGGAGAGGCTTCTCTACTAAAACTCTGCTGCAAATCGAGGGGTTCAAGGTTAGTTTGGTCAATATCAATTTGAGACCTATTTTTGAATAGGTTCCTAGTATGGTGTAAGTCAAACTGGGGATCTTGCAAAGTTGTAAGATGTTTAGGTACAGAGCTTGCTCTATGGATGGTCCTAACATTGGTTAAGTTTCTAGATCTATAATTTTGCCACAAAATCTTCTCTGGGTCATAAACTATGTTGGGAGGGTTTGGGTCTGGATGAGATCTGGTACTGATCCTATGTGAAGCCAGATTTCAAATTTCAAAACTCAGAGAGGCTGAAAGTTTTAGTATTGTTTCTGAAGGCTGACCTCTCTTAATGATTGGTACTTATTACAATATATAAATGGTTTCATAAGCTTCTTAGGGTTGGTGTGAAACAAATCTATGAAGTCAAATGAGTGATAATAAAGTAATAGGCCTACTGGAGGCTAGTGGAGTCGCAAGGTGGATATTTTTGTTGTTTTTAAGAATGTATGTTTATGGTCCACCACCAATAACTAACAATAAACCAATCTAAGGGTGTTATGGGGTTTTCTGAGTTTCTTAAAGTTTGTGAGAGTGTCCTATAACTGAGTCATCATTTTTCTAGGATGATGAAACAAATAGAGTCTACTCTTTGGCTGATAGTGTGAGTTCTTAATGATTTTATAAGGGTATATGAAGTCCTAAGGGTTACTTAGATTGTCACTAACTCAGAAGGTCCCACCGTGATCACTAGAATGTTAGGGTGGCGATGAGGTGGCAGATTCACTAGATTATCTAAGTCAAATTGAGGGTCTAAAGAGTCTTAAGAGGTATTCAAGCACCTATATACTTAGAAGGTCCCACCGTGATCGCCAGAATGTTAAGGTCCCGTGATTTGGCTAATTGGTAGACCAAATGAAAAGGTAACATGGAACCAGTCTTTAGAGTCGTAGGACCTATTATTCCTAGACTCAGAGAGGTATCTCTCTATTGGGTTCAAAGGATGTGTTCTTTTTGCTTTAGGATTTTGCTTTTAGGCTAGTTGTTAAGTGTAGGGTTTTTTTATTGTTTTGGTTGGGTAAGATGGTCAAGTGGAATAGGTGGAGTGAGAGTTTGTCAAATTCATTGGGCTATGGAGTCAAATGAAAGTCAAGGGTGTCTAAATGATGAAACAATGTGTGTTGCAGGGCCAATTTAGCAGGGTTAATGGATCCTTAAGGTGATGTATGAGGTGGAGTGAACATCAAATTTGGGAAAAAATAAGAGGTATTAAACATATATAGTTTAAAAGTACAACTCATGAGGTAGGGAAAACCATTAAGCTCAATGAACAATACTTAAACTGATAAAAATCCAAGATAAACATTCCAATGAACCATAGAAAGCATAAGAGCTTCTAACTTTAGTAAATTCACCTTCAGAATTTGCGAAAACATATAAGATAAAAAAAATAACTCAATCTATGAAGAGGGAACTCCTAAACATCATATATCAAGTTATTGGGAACTCTGAAACAAGTTGGTAAGCATGGGAAAAGGGCAAGATCGAACGAGACCTCTTTGAATTAACCTAGCAATCAATATTCCACAGAAAGGATTCAAGATAGGGTTTTGAAAGCTTCAAATAAGTAGGGCATACCATGAATCATAATTTTAAACTAGCATACTAACCATATATGAAACAAAAACAATTTTTCATCGACCTAAGGAGTAATCAAGAATTCCTTAAGATGGCCAAAAGAAGAAAACATCACAGATATAAAAAACAGGAGGACTGAGGTGCCTCAAAGAGCATGTCTCAACCTATACTTTTCTGATTTATAGAAACCAAGAAGAATGAAACATAATTAGAACAAGAAAACATTAGCAAGTTAAGAAGACATCACCATTCACCAAGCTAAGGAATCCTGCAAAAAAGCTTCTCCATCATCAAGCCAAACAAGCCATTCATCCACTTCACAAAACCAATCTCTTCTCCAAGCTCATAAAACCATGTATATTGCTCTTCAAGCTCATCAAATGCCAACAAAACACACAGGGGTCTCATGCTCTATTTATGGAGCAAAGCAGGACTAAAACCCTAAATGTGGTAGGAAAATGTCAAATTTTTTTTAACTAGAAAATTGTTACAAGGGTATATACAACAGCCAACAAGCCATATATACCAGTAACTCATGACTTTGCAAGGACCGAGGCGTACGGAGACCATGGTTAGTACATAGCCTAGATCTAGATCCCAAACTCCAATGGGACGTCTATCCCTCTATCTTAGTCATGACTTAACCACAAAGTCAAACTTAACCACAAATGTCATTTATGGCTAAGAGACCATACAAGGCCCAAGGCACATAGTATCCTAAGAAATAAATGCCAAAATAACAATTTGCACCTAATTCTAGAGTAATTTTCCTCAAAAAACTCAAAAATGTCTATTTGCAATAAATGAGTGTGTTTTGTTGACTTTTGGTCCAAAACACACTAGACAACCTCTATGCATAGCGCCACTTCGGCAGAAAATAGGGTCTTTTGTGGCTGAGTTTTTGACCCCTTCCCGACACCAGATTTGGATCCGTGATGGCTAGTTGGAAAGCTGACTGAGTCTAATTTCCAGAAATTCCTGATTTATGCTTAGTGAGTGATATTTACCTATTAAAAACCCAATTTTACCAACCCTTCTCTGTGCGCAGCACCTGGTCTGAAAATGAGGTAGAAAGGCTAAAATTTTGATGTTTTTTGACCTTTTGGGGGGTCAAACCTGCTCTAAAATATCTGAAATTTTGTGCACACTCTGCTGGTGATGTGAGGAATCCAAAAATATAAATTTTTCATGCTGAGGATGCACCAATTTTGTGCGTAGTGCCTAGGGAGCTGCACACATAGGGCTCAAAATTTCAAAATAACAAAATTTTGTTCAAATTGCCCCAAAATTGGTGGAGAGGTCCCTCAAGAGATCTTGGACACCTGTTGAGAAGCTTCAGCTAAAATTTCAAGTCTATCCTACACTTTTCCCTTTTTAGGTTTTCTAGCTCCATGAGGGCCTCCTTATGTTTGGCACAAGCAAGCATGTTTTTCAAGTTTTCATAGTGCTTGGTAATTTTCTTTTGGAGAGAAAGGTCTCTCTTTACCTTCTTGAAATGCTTATGCTCCTCTTTGTAATAGTTAATTACACGTTGTGCCATGTCAAAATCTCTTTCCCACTCCCGAAGTTGTGCATCCTTGGTTAAGAGTAGCAAACTAGTGGTCATCTCTTTGTCCTCATTGTCACTATCTAGATTAATGAATTGAGGCTCTTGATTGGTTTTCTTGATTCTCTTACTCCTCCTCACCTTTACCTACTTCTCACTTATTTCCATCTTTTCCTTTCCTTTGTCCTTTGACTTGATAGCTGGAGGAGAGATGGCCCTTTTCCTTTTTGAGGCAGCAAACACATCTCTTTTTCCTCTGTGGTATGTGCATGTGAGGGGAGTGATCATGGTAATTTTGATAGTGTCTTCTTCATTGCTTTGACCTTTGGTGTTTTCACAAGCCTTTTTATCTTTTCCATGGCTCCCATGAGTCACCTCATGCCCCATTGGGTCATTGCTTTCTTGATTTTGAGCATCGTTATCATCATTGCCTTCATTGTCTTACATACTGCCATATTGGCTTTCAAATTGATCATTACCTTCTTCACTTTCCTCACTTTGGCTATGTCCTTCATTAATGTCTTCTTATTTATCATTCCCTGCACTGTCAGCTTGATTTTCTTATCCATTTAGAGACTGATTAGTGTCATGACAGTCATGACAGCTATCATGACTGTCATGATTATTTCCTTGGCTGCCTTGCTCATCACTGATTGTTTTGTCTGTGCTATTGCCTTGGTCACTGCCTGCCTCTTCAAAATCTGTTTCAGCCTCATTATCTGCTTGCTCTTGGTCTTTTATTTCCTCATCATCTCCCTTTGTTTCCTCAAGTTCATCATCTTCATTCATTTCATCACTGTTTGCACTATTATTGTGCTCACTATCATGCTCATGTACATTCTTCTCTTGGTTGTCCTATGCAATTTATTTCTGACTTTCATCCTCATTATTTTCCTCATTATCCTCTGTATCTTCATCTTGTTCATCATCAACACCTTTTTCTGCACTTGGGAGTGATTTATTTATGTCATTACTATCACTGTCGTGTTCCAAGTTCTCACTGTTTTCCTCTTCTTGATTGCCATGTTCATCTCTCTCCTCCATGTCATCATCATCCTCTTGTTCATCCTCATTAGACTCTGTATCTACCTCACTTTATTCATTATCTCCCTCATCATCTTATTTTTCCTCATTGTTGATGTCATCTTCTTTTTCCTCATCAAACTATGTACTTGCCTCATTGTTTTCCTCATTTCCACTGTCATTTATTTATTCTTTATTGCTATTACCACCTGCTTGTTCATCATCACCACTGTCATCATCTTCACTTGATGCATTAGGAGAAGAGGAAAGAGGTATGTTTCCTTGTGGAGAAGGAATAGGTGGAGGTGATGGAGGATTGGAGGTAAGTGAGTGAGAAGAGGAGGGGAAATTTTGCTGAATGAAGGCTTGGGGATTTGCAAATACATCATGTGAGATGAAAACTTCCCAAGGAATTACCTGTTGCTCCAGCTGGTGTAAAAAAATCATATTAATCAAAGTGTGGTAAACAAGGATCTGCATTTGGTGGGCATAACTTATTTTCTTGACCATTGAAGCCATTTTGTCAATGCTCCGGTAGAGATAGTATGGTAGGTTTAGAAATTTAACCCTGGTGAAGTGCATTAGTAGCCTTATGTGATATGAATAAACCCTGGAATACCTACCCTCACAAGTGAAGTACTTGATGATCTGCCTCATCAGTAGATCATATCTCTCTAGCAGGTGGGAGAAGGGGAAAACAGCCTTGCAGCCTTGTTGAAAACTAGGTTTGAGGAAGGGCTCATAGTAGCTCAAGGCTAATTTCTTCTGTTTGAACCATCCCTCACCAATATATGGTATTCCTATGGCTTTAGCAATGGATTCAGATGAGAGTTCAAAATCTATTCTTGCTAGGTTGACTTGGTGTTTTTGTAGGCTGAGAATGAACAACCTAGTCAAATTTGAGTGGCTTTCGACTTGTTTAACCTTCTCACAGAACTAATAGCATAAAAAATCTTAAAAACATGCAAGGATCATGGGAGGAGAGGTGATTTGAATGGTATCTAAAGGCTCAAACCTATTACTTCTTCCTCCCTTGTGCTTTGGCTTGATAGGCCTTTGGCCTTCATCATTATTGGTACTTATTTCTTCCTCAGACATGGTGACTTATCTAGAACAAAATGATTTTAGCTTGGTGAGAGCCCTTAGGTCTATGGAGGGAAAATGAGTGATGTGAGGGTAGATTTTAGAAAATGAGTGAAAAATGGAGTAATCAAGGGGTGTTTTCAGAGTTTAGGAGTAGGCCTGATGGTATTAAGTGTTTTTACACCAATGACAACTCTCTAATTTGTAAACCCTACCCTAGAAGGTAAAATATTTTATTTTTATGAAGATTAGGGTTTGGGCACATTAGGTTTTTAAACTTCTCCTTTGATTTTGCATGTAAGGAAATCAATTTGGAAGGCAATAAGAGGGACTACCAACCTTGTTTAACTTTGTGTAGGGGCTTGGAAGCAGAAAAAAATTGATTTTTGGAAATTTTTGAGCAAATTGGACCAAAATTTGTCTGTGCGCAGCGCCACCCGACAGGTCGTTCCTTTCGGGCCTTCATGTGCGTAGCGCTAGGTCAGGTCGGGTTGTTTGACCGGTCTGTGCACAGCGCCAGAGAGTTTTTGGGTGAATCGGCCCGGCCCTAGGCCTGTCCGCAGTGCCTTCACCGATGCATAGCGCCTGCCCTCTGATGCGCAGCATAGTGTATTTTAACACTGCAGCTGCCTCCTCTGTGTGCAACGCCGAAGGCTCGGTGCGTAGCACCCGAAAATTTTCAACCACAGTTGCAGAAACACTAAAAAACTTGCTTTCAACATCTCTCTTCTTTGCCTTCTTGACACAAATGAGTTGGGGGAGAGGTAGGAAAGGCCTTTATACCTTTTTTGAAAAATAATTTCATGCCAAAACCCACTTTTATAATGTTTATTTCTCTTCACCTTTTCACTGTCTTTTTGGCCCTTTTGGTCTTGTAGGTGGCAAGAACATAAGAAAAAAATGGCTTTTTTCCTTTGATTGTAGCCTCTTGATGTTCTCCTTCAATTTAAAAACTCTTAAAACAAGATCAAACTGTGCTCTTAACCTACATGTGTAAACATGAGCCTTTTCTTTGAAAATCAAAGGTCATTTTGAAAAAGTTTTGATGAAAATAGGGAGACAGTGACATTAGTGTTCTTTGAAGGTCTTTCTTCACTTTCTCCTTTCCATGAACTTCAAAACTTGTAAACAGCAAGCTTGTAACCATTTTGTCCTTTTCACCTGGGAGTTTTCAGTCACATATTATTTATGCCTTTAATTTGCTTGGTGGATAGACTGGGAGGAGAATTTTGCCTCTTCCTCTAACTGTCATTTTGTCATGTTTTTCACTGTGAAGCAGTGGAGACTTTTTTGAGGTAAAAACCCTAGCAGCAAGCATCGACAACCCCTTTAGTCTTCATGTGTGCCATCATTGTGAGAAAGATGAGATTTTTTTCTCCTTACCAATTTTCCTGTAGGTAACCATTTTTGACAGTCCTACAGAAGTGTAACTCATGGCTAATCTATCTCTTGCAGAATATACCTCTGATAAGGAAACCATTTTGGAGGTTTCTTTGCTTTTTAGACCAATCATATGTTTGTTCCTCAGACCAGTTTGACAATGATATATCTCTGGTGAGGGGAGGTGAGTAGTTTAAACTATTTTTGTGTCTTCCCCTTGGCCACTTCTGTTTTTGCAGGTGCCTACAAACTTCTGCCCTAGATCACTTTCTTTTTGGAGTTTAACACCTTTCTTCTTCAATAGTGAACCCATGCTTATTATAATTACCTCTTTAGGAATTTTTACCTCATGCTTTTCCTTCTTTTGATCCTTTATTAAGACCTCTGGCTGCACTTTGAAAAGTCAAAACCTTGCACTGATACTCTTTGTCATCTTTCTTCCTTTGGTGTAGTGGAGTATTGGTGCTTTGACAAAACCTAGAAGGCAGCTTGAATACCCCCTAAAATGCCATCTGTTGTTATGAAGGAGGCCCTTTGTCATCATTTTACCATTTTTTTCCATCTTCCCAAACTCCTAGGTTTTAGGGCTCTTTAGAAAAAGTAAATAGTGTTGTCTTCTAAGTTCTCAAAAAACTTCTCAAACTCATTAATTATTTCTAAAGAATCTTCGATGTGCACTTGATGAAGTTGAGGTGACCATTTCCTTTGTAACCCTAGTGATGATTCCTTGCTTGACCAAAGCAGTCACAAACCCTTATTCTCTTCAAACATATGCTTGCTGCTTCCTCTTTGCTGTCAATGATCTTCTTGTGATGATTTTCCCATTACCTTACCTTTTGCTAGGTTGATGGCCATTTGATTCTTTTACAGAAATGTGAGCAAGGGGCAACTGTTCCCCTGCAATATTTGTTCTTTAGGCCAAAAGGACTTCCTTTAATGACCTCTTTGATGAGTTTTGGACAAAATCACTTGTCCTTTTATTCTTTGAATGCAATTTCTTCATACAAGAAAAACAGAGTTTGTAGGATACCAAATCCACCCTATGACTTTGTGAAACCCTAGGTTACCTACTGGAAGTTTCCTTGGACTTGGCTTTTAGATTGAAACCTAGAATTTGGGATCATAAATTGTAAGATAGATTTTATGATAAACTGATGTATTGAAGATCCAAAATCCAATGTACTTGATTTATCTAAAGAGCCTACAGAGATAGTTTGAGACCATCAATGCTTGCGGTATTTTGGAGACATAGCAGAGCTATTTGATTGGTGGCCTTAGGTAGTAGTGGGGGTTTAGGCAAAACAAAAAAAGAGGATTTGGGTCAAAGGTGACAAGATATAGACAAAAATGAGTGGCAGGAGCACCTAATGGGTTTTCTGGGACTGGTAAGCAGAGCTTGACATGATGGAATGATGAAATAGTGAAAAATTATCTTAAGGATGATGAAGGTAGTGAGATTCCTAGAACTCACAATGTTCATGAACTTTGTTTCTAGAAATCTAGGGAAATCATTTAGTCATCAACAAAGGCAAAAATTATTGATGACTAACAGATACATGGGAGACTACTGATCAGATGTGGGCTATGTATCATTCGCTATTTTCCGGTTGAGGAAAATGAGTTTTTAGTATATGTAAATATTTATGTATGGTTTTTATTATAAATATCGCAACGAGTTGGGTTATAAAGCTCCAATAAGTCGTATGGTTGTCAAGTTTTCATGTTTGTCATAATGATTTTTACTTTTGAGTAGTTGTTTCATTGTGAATACTACAATGAGCTAAGTTATAAAGCTCCATGGGTAGTATTTTTTGATTTTAAGGGGTTTGTTGGTTGTAGGCGTCATAGAACACTTAGGACGGTGTTCCCCCAAGGGGGAGGGTTCTGTAACGGACTTGGTTTAAAAGTCATGTAATAAAGTTAATAAAGGAAAAAATAAGACCAAGTTCATGGGACACGTATTCCAAGTTGAATGTTGGGAAACAAATACCAGTGGGAATCACTTGTTGTTTATTAAGGCTAAAGGGGAAACTGGCAAAGGAAATAGAAAAGGCTTTGAAAAGGAAAAAGGAAATTTTTGTCATATTATTTATAAAAATAAAGGAAATTAGGAGAAAAGGAAGGTGAAAGATCATAGGTTGCATGTGAGGAGTAAATTGAAGGAAAATAGAGGAAAAATTAAGACATTAGAGGCATCAATAATAAAAAGGATTGAGAGCATCAGTTTGGATACTTTTGTCACTTTAGTTTTGGAATTGGTTTAAGAGAGGAGAAAGCACGAAAGGAAGAAAAGGAAGGACAAGGAAAGTAAAGGAAAGAAAGGATCAAGCAAGGAAAGGTTGGATCAAGTGGCTTCAATAGGAATAGTTGTAGGTAACAGGTTGCATGTATGATTTCCTAGTTGGTTTTGGCATGCATGGCATATGATGTGTGTATTTGGTTCATTTTTGTCATTGGAAGGATATTTTCCTAGTTTGACAGTGGTTTCATCCTTACCTTTCCATTTCTGGATAGCCATGGTGTGATGGGATTCATTCATAGTTGAGCTTTGGATTGCTGAAAGGTTTTTAGATCTGGGTGAGGTGGTCTCAGAAAAATTACAAGGGTTGGGGGTGGAGATGGTTTTCTCCCAGAAGCCCTCAACAGGTGGGTAGAGACATGAAAATTCCTCAAGGGATGGTGAAGGAATTTTGAGGCATCCAAGCTCGGTTTGATTTTTTTATCTCGGGACTAGTTTAGGTGAGATCACGATACTGTGATGGTGGAGGTGGTTTAACCTTTGGATTCCTTTGGTTCTTTATGCATCGTTTTATCCCATAAGATACCACATTCATGCTTGTAATATCGCATTGGGGTGATTGGTTGAAAGAAATATTTTGTTTAGCTCAATCTATGGTCGTGTGGTACATGGAATTCCCTGACTCAGTTGGCTTTTGCATATGAATGGTAAGATCTCTTCCCCTTGTAATTCATGAGTAATTATACTTGTTATTATGTGGATTTAATTGTTATATTATAATTGCTATTTATTTGTTTATATGTTGGATTATAAGCATGGTTTTATAACAGATTCAAGTTATGGATCTTATCATGATTTTACTTGCAAATGACATCGTGTTAATGAATGCATGCCCTAATATATTTTATTTCAAATATTTTGAGAGGGAATTAGACCTTCTTGATGCTTCTTAGATAAGTTTCAGATCTCTATGTTCATATATGCATTCATGACCTGTAGATTTCAAGTTTACCATGTGTTTGAAAAAATCACAGTCATGGTTAGACTAGGTTAGATCAAGTTCTTGATTAATTTTTTTGTTAGTGGATTGTTCGTTGTGTCATTTATCATTTTGTAAAGTTGTGTCAAGTTCTGGGCAGTGGTCTAGAGACTAGCCCCGAAAAAGTGGCTCAAATCTCGCAGTCGCAAGCACAAAACTAGGTGAAAAATACTACAGTCTCTCCCTTGTAGTCATCATTCATGCGACTGACTATTACAGTTGAAATAAAGCACTGCCATGCCAACGTCTGGGAGTCCATATGAGTGAAAAGGTAAGTTAACTTAGGGTTTGGACACTTGGAATGGTGGTTTAGCTCTTGGGGGTCATGTAACACCTAAGGAAAATATTAAAGGTCTTGTTTTTTCAACTCCATTTCCTTAAGGTTATCTAGGAGGTTGAGTCATATTATCGTAGCCCTCAGCTCATGTTTACCCAGGAAGGTTTGTGAAAGTGGGTATATATGGGAGGTGGAATTACATTGAACATATTCAGAATTCATAACTTAAGGTGCTCCTACTTATTGTGTTGCCTTATCATCTTTCTGCAATGATATTATTGTTTCATTTCTAGTATGTTCCTTGCATAGATTATCCATCTCTCCTAGATAATCTTTGAATTATTTCTAAACTGTCTCTAAGACAATATCTCCGTACGTATTAGACCATAACTTGGGGGGGAACTTCTTCAAGTCATTTTTGTCAACAGGTAATCGTGTTGCAATGGCTTCAATCTGTTTATTTGTAAAAGTTAAGTTGGGATTTATCTTATTAATCTCTCGATAAATTCGTGATAGTTCATTTTTATGTTCTCACTTGAAACTTTGTTAATGAAAAAAAAAAAGTGGTTGCATCATTTCAGTGTAATTTTTTCTTGTTATTATTTGTATTTCGACCTTCAACAATAGGATTCTGAACCAATTTTGAAAATGGGAAAGCCTCCTCTGCCCTTTCATTTAGAGTAAGATAAGTCATCTCCTTGTTCGTGTCCATTTTATTTGATGATTTGAATATATTAACTCCCCATGGTCTCTTTACTTTATTCAATTGTGATCATCATTGTCAAGATCAAAATCACTAAGATGATATGCATATGGAAGATTTGGTTTTCTCTCCTTGGAATGATCATTTTCCATAACAGTATCAGTTAGTTGGGCATTCATATTAAGTTGCAGGGGAAATTCTCCATATATCAAGTCAAGGGGTATAAACATACCTCGAAACAACATGCCTCACATTTTCCCAATTCAAATACAATGGCATGTCAAGCTCAACTGTAACTTGTACTGGAAGCATTCAAATTTTGGCAAATTTGATATTGCACTTTAGTGAGACCTTTACATTTCCCCTGAGATCTCTTCCATTACACATCATTGAGAGTTTTTATCCAACTGATGCAACATCAAAAACCCAATCCATTTCATTGATTAGGAAAGTATGGATTGATGGAAAACTTGGTCCTTGCTTCCATTATTTTTACATCAATGACAAACCACTTCAATAATCTCCCCCTTTGTCATCAATGACAACATACTTTGCAAAAACTCCCCCCTGTAATAACGCTCCTTAATCTTTTTCCCCCCTTTGACATCAATGATAAATGGGGTGCTATATTTAACATTGGTGCTCCATTTTCATGTACTCCCCCTATCTTTTCTTCCATTGTGCATCTTTTCAGAAGTTCCATGAATTATTCATCAAATAGGGTTGTAAAAAAAAAAAAAAACAAATTCCTTTTTACTCAAGGATAGGTCACCTTATTCATTATTGGTTTTATCTATGTGGGTGGCATACTATATTATTCATTTTTTTTGCACAAATCATTCTTTGGAACATCAAACACACCCTAAACTATTTGCATCCTTTTCTACAAGTTCTTGGTTTCTTTGGTAAACTTTGGATTATGGGTTTTGACACTTCATGTAATAAGGGGTGTTTTTGGAGTTATGCAAGTCATGGTACCAATTCCATCTGATTTGAATTAAAAAAATCATGATTTGGGCCATGATAATTTGATTCAAACTAACGTGGAGAAACATGTAGATGTTGGAAAAAAAATTCTGCACATTATGTTGTTTTTTTGGTAAGAACGATCCTTCCTGTTGATGATTGTCACCCTTTGTGTTTAATTATATATATTGGGAATACTACCTTAATGCCTCCAACAAATGGATTATCTTTTGACTCTAATACTCCCTGGCCTCCTGGAGTATCTTGGACTACATTGACATCAATCCCACCAGCTCCACTGAAGTAAATTAAAATTTTCCTCATCTTGATTTTCATAAAAAATAGGCTTTGAAAATTTCATTAACTCATTGCTTTTAATATTTCCCTAATTGCAATGACCACTAAGTGTTATTTTTGGATTATTTCCCTCGTTTTGTTTATTAGTAGAAGCTACAAAATTTATCCTTTGTGGCAAAGAATCTCCCCTTTTTGAGGGATTTATCCATTTAGCGAGCTAGCACCATTTTATTTTCATCACCTCATTTTAAACTGGCCTCTATCTTTGGCATACCATAGGAATCCAGTGAATTATAATCTTCTATACATGACTTTATCACATCATTACTACTCTAAGGACCTATATTATAATAGTGACAGTGATTGGTAATACAATTAACTCAACAATGGCTTGTAGTGACTTCAATAAAGACTTTAGTGATCCTTTCAAAAAAATTGCTTGCTTCTTCTTATGCAACGTGAATATTTTTTCTTTTGAGTACTCAATTTTGAAGGAGATTTATCAGTTTGTGCATTGAGCATGCAATATTGGGTCATGTTCTTTTACCTTTGGATTTTCTTTCTTTCTTCTCCAAAACTTTGTGGGCATTCTAGATAAGTTTTATTCTTTAACTTGCTTAGGAGCCCATTTCATGGAACTTTTGCAATCTTGCACCATTTTTCCAACATTATGGCATTTGAAGAATTTAGTTGTACACTTGAATGAGGGAGCATAATTTATGTTGATGAACACATTGGAGTAACTTCCTACAACTTTATTTCGGGGAACTAATAGGCGCCCTTATAGATGTCTCTGTCATATGCTCCACAATCTTTTGTAATGTGCCCAACATTTATACAAGAGAAACAATAACCAAAAAAATATAACTTGATACCTAGAAGATTAGGATTGTCTTGGTGCACTTCTAAAGTTGTTCTGGCTTTATATTCTTTGATGATATTCATTGCTACTTGCATTTTGACAAAATCAACATATCTTCTTGGAACATAGTTTCTTCCAATGTTATTTTGACCCCTCTCCTTGTTTCTACAAGAACTGGAGGTATTAGCAAAACTTTCAATCTTCTCCACACTCTTGTTCTTTGGTGCTTTAAGGTTTGCATCACTTTTTCTAGAAGGCTCAGCTACATATTCAAGGCCGGATTTTTCAAGTGCTGATGTTTGACAACTTAGGATGTCATCCAAGACTTTAGAACTCTTTTATTAAAGAAACAATCTTTTCTTTTAACTTCTCATAGTCTTCCTCTTTCTTTGTCAGTTGAGTATCCATTCCTTCTTTCAATTTCTTTGCTTCTTTTACTTGGAATTTAAGGGAGATGACATCTACTTCAAGCTTGTTAATCTCTTCATATTTTTTCTTTAGTTTTCATACCATGATTTTTCCTTCTTTTTTGGCTTCATCAACTTGTCATTTTAGGAGATCAAATTATTTTGTTGTAAGATTCGGGTTCTTATTCTTATTTTCTTGTATATGCATCTTTATTTCACTATTATATTCTTTGAGTTTGTATGTTTCTTACTTGGGAGTCTTCTTCATCTTTTAGGTTTTCCTAGCTCTTGGTGTCTTCATTTTGCTTTCAATTGTCTTCTCTGGCTCTTGATTCTATTTGTGTTCTCAACCACCATCTTCTAAATCTAAGGTCATGAGTAATAGTCCTTATGAGTAAATATCCTCAAGATTCTCCCAAATCTCTTTTGATGATGAATATTTCTCCATTTTTACTTTTATAAAATATGATAAGCAACTTAGAATAGTACTCATTTTTTTTATTTGATTCTCTTGTATGGTCTTTGGCAACAATTTATTCCCATACTTCACATCCTAAGTTCATTAAAAAAAGAAAACCTATATTCTTCTCTTCCATATGTCAAAATTTGCTTCATAAAACTTTACCCTAAACTCCTCTGCAAAAATATTTACTCCAACAAATTCAACGAACTTGCACTAAGCAAAAGCCAGAGATGATACAGTTGGCTGTTAATGGTGCCACGTCAATAATGTAAAATGGTACGCAATGTCATAGCAGACTTGAAACTACTCGAAGCAACGAATAAAATAAAATGCGAAATTATGACATTGGAGAATGGAAAATTGCATTATAATTGATGATGATGTACTGTCGATAATGTCATGGCATGATGTCATAGGTTTTTCAGCCTGATGTCATGACACTGATTTTATTTTTTAAACATAAATTTTCTGTCATATGATTTATAAAAAGATATAATCTAAGCGCACTGATAAATAAACAGGTTTTCAAGATGCACTGTATGCAGTCATATGACTTTTTAAAAATATATAATTTAAGCGCATTTCAAGATGCAATGTAGGTTAAATTATTATTACACAGTAGAACGTGCAACTTTGTTAAAGTTCCGGCAAACTTTACTAAGACTGCTAAATTTTCGCATTTATTCAAGAGAGAGAGACTACTTTCGTTTAAAAATGGTGATTTGACATTGGCAAGTGGAGCTTTGAACTTTGTTCAAAGGGTGGAACAATGGCGGTGCATAGACTCGAGGAGGAATTTTCCAACATCAAATATTAAAGTCTATAAAGTCGGAGAGCATGGGTTATCATGCATTTGCTTTAGGGAGAAGAACATTCAATCACTACAGATTCTGGTCTGCCGTAGTCGTTTTGGTTCAGAATTCGGTAAAGCTTTTAAAAAATCTGGCAAAGATTTGATCAGAATCATGTTTACAGTTGTTAAACTTTAGTATTTTGAGTGCCATAGGGGTTTTTGATAGTGCTGAATCCATTTCCACTATCAAAAATAAATTCCAAACACTCTAACTACCTAATTTCTTGAATTTTAATTGCCGGGATTCCGGCAAAAAACTGCCCTCCGGGCTATTCCATTCCTGGGTAGACAATGCCTTCTGGTCTTGCCTATGTTTTCGGATGGTAGAGTCCATTGCGTTGCCTTTTTTTTCGGAGGTAGAGTGGAGGAAGAAAGCATATTTCATTTCTAATTATTTTAAAATATATATATTTTAAATTTGGTATTGTGTTGCTATTTATTTATTTTAACAAAATGTAAGTTATATTAATATATATTTTTGTTGAGTTTAATCTGGCCATAAGAAACAACGTTTATTGGTCATCTCAAAGAGTTATAGGCCAGCCAAAATTTAAAGAGTTTAAAACGATCTCTTGCTATCTTATCAGGTCTATTATCTATCTTAACATATATAAACATATAAAAAAATTAATGCTATTCATAGTTTGCATATCAACAAAAAAAACAGATATTCATAATACTCAAACATCCCATAATTCAATAGGTGTTGGGTCTTGATTCGAGCATATCAATCTAGTGATGCAGAGTCTGGAGCTACCTATCTGTTCCATTGAGTCTTGACACATGACCCAAACATGTCAACTTGGTACAGATTCTTAAGCTGCCTATCTATTTATGCAAAACTAACGTTCTGATGATAATATTGTAAACGAATTTCAGAAGACATTTGATCTAGAACGATAATATGATTATATAAATTTGATTGTTAATTGTTTCCAAAATAAGGTGAAAATTAAGCCACGTTAGTTTTAAATAAGATTATTTTATAATAACTGGCAATGCTATCCATTTTATCATTTATATTACCAAACTCTCATTACATTTTTAGCTTTGCCATCCATATCTTGACCTAGCATTTCTTGCATCTTGACCTCTTTCTCTCCTTATGTATCCAATCCATGTTTTTTATCTGCATCTTCATTATCATCTTCTCTTTAGACTCTAGTGCAGGAATTTCTTAAATGGAATCTTCACTTTCTTTATGTTCTTCCTTGACATTAGGCTTTTTGGTGGTTACAAAAGTCTCCTCACTACAACATAAAGGGGGGTTTTAAGACATTTTTTGGGTAAATTGTCTTAACTTGAGACAAAAGAAAACTTGTGTATTGTCTTAAATTTTGTCTTTAAACGGGTGTCTCAAATTAGATCATCTTAAAATTAAATTTTCTTAAAATGTTGTCTCTATAAAGACAATATATAACACAAGCATTTTTGTCTCTTGGAGACTATTTCATTTTTGTCTCTAAGGACCTATATTATAATCTTGACAGTGATTGGTAATACAATTAACTCAACGATGGCTTGTAGTGACTTCAAGAAAGACTTTAGTGATCCTTTCAAAAAATTCGCTTGCTTCTTCTTATGCAACATGAACATTTTTTCTTTTGAGTACTCAATTTTGAAGGAGATTTATCAGTTTGTGCATTGAGCATGCAACATTGGGTCATGTTCTTTTACCTTTGGATTTTCTTTCTTTCTTCTCCAAATCTTTGTGGGCATTCTACATAAGTTTTATTCTTTAACTTGCTTAGGAGCCCATTTCATGCCACTTTTGCAATCTCGCACCATTTTTCCAACATTATGGCATTTGAAGAATTTAGTTGTAGACTTGAATGAGGGAGCATAATTCATGTTGATGAACTCATTGGAGTAACTTCCTACAACTTTACTTCGGGGAACTGATAGGCACCCTTATAGATGTCTCTGTCATATGCTTCACAATCTTTTGTAATGTGCCCAACATTTATACAAGAGAAACAATAACAAAAAAAATATAACTTGATACCTAGAAGATGAGGATTGTCTTGGCGCACTTCTAAAGTTGTTCTGCCTTGAGATTCTTTGATGATTTTCATTGCTACTTGCATTTTGACAAAATCAACATATCTTCTTGGAACATAGTTTCTTCCAATGTTATTTTGACCTCTCTCTTTGTTTCTACAAGAACTGGGGGTATTAGAAAAACTTTCAATCTTCTCCACATTCTTGTTCTTTGGCGCTTTAAGGTTTGCATCACTTTTTCTAGAAGACTCACCTACATATTCAAGGCCGGATTTTTCAAGTGGTGATGTTTGACAACTTAGGATGTCATCCAAGACTTTAGAACTCTTTTCTTAAAGAAACAATCTTTTCTTTTAACTTCTCATACTCCTCATCTTTCTTTGTCAGTTGAATATCCATTCCTTCTTTCAATCTCTTTGCTTCTTTTACTTAGACTTTAAGGGAGATGACATCTACTTCAAGCTTGTTAATCTCTTCATATTTTTTCTTTAGTTTTCTTACCATGATTTTTCCTTATTTTTTGGCTTCATCAACTTGTCATTTTAGGAGATCAAATTATTTTGTTGTAAGATTTGGGTTCTTATTCTCATTTTCTTGTATATGCTTCTTTATTTCACTATTATATTCTTTGAGTTTGTCTATTCTTACTTGGGAGTCTTCTTCATCTTTTAGGTTTTCCTAGCTCTTGGTGTCTTCATTTTGCTTTCAATTATCTTCTCTGGCTCTTGATTCTATTTGTATTCTCAACCACCATCTTCTAAATCTAAGGTCATGAGTAAAAGTCCTTATGAGTAAATATCCTGAAGATTCTCCCAAATCTCTTTTGATGATGAACATTTCTCCATTTTTACTTTTATAAAATATGATAAGCAACTTAGAATAGTACTCATTTTTTTTATTTGATTCTCTTGTATGGTCTTTGGCAACAATTTCTTCCAATACTTCATATCCTAAGTTCATTAAAAAAAAAACCTATATTCTTCTCTTCCATATGTCAAAATTTGCTTCATAAAACTTTACCCTAAACTCCTCTCCAAAAATATTTACCACAACCAATTCAACGAACTTGCACTAAGCAAAAGCCAGATGATACATTTGGCTGTTAATGGTGTCACGTCAATAATGTAAAATGGTAAGCAATGTCATAGCAGACTTGAAACTACTCGAAGCAACGAATAAAATAAAATGCGAAATTATGACATTGGAGAATGGAAAATTGCATTATAATTGACGATGATGTACTGTCGATAATGTCATGGCATGATGTCATAGGTTTTTCAGACTGATGTCATGACACTGATTTTATTTTTTAAACATAAATTTTCTGTCATATGATTTATAAAAAGATATAATCTAAGCGCGCTGATAAATAAACAGGTTTTCAAGATGCAGTGTATGCAGTCATATGACTTTTTAAAAATATATAATTTAAGCGCATTTCAAGATGCAATGTAGGTTAAATTATTATTACACAGTAGAACGTGCAACTTTGTTAAAGTTCCGGCAAACTTCATTAAGACAGCTAAATTTTCGCATTTATTCAAGAGAGAGAGACTACTTTCGTTTAAAAATGGTGATTTGACATTGGCAAGTGGAGCCGTGTTCAAAGGGTGGAACAATGGCGGTGCATAGACTCGAGGAGGAATTTTCCAACATCAAATATTAAAGTATATAAAGTAGGAGAGCATGGGGTTATCATGCATTTGCTTTAGGGAGAATAGCACTCAATCACTACAGATTCTGGTCTGCCGTAGTTGTTTTGGTTCAGAATTAGGTAAAGATTTAAAAAAATCTGGCAAAGATTTGATCAGAATCATGTTTACCATTGTTAAACTTTAGTATTTTGAGTGTCATAGGGGTTTTTGATAGTGCTGAATCTATTTCCACTATCAAAAATAGATTCCAAACACTCTAACTACCTGATTTCTTGAATTTTAATTGCCGAGATTTCGGCAAAAAACTGCCCTCCGAGTTATTCCATCCTGGGTAGACAATGCCTTCTGGTCTTGCCTATGTTTTCGGATGGTAGAGTCCATTGCGTTGCCTTATTTTTCGGAGGTAGAGTGGAGGAAGAAAGCATATTTCATTTCTAATTATTTTAGAATATATATATTTTAAATTTGGTATTGTGTTGCTATTTATTTATTTTAAGAAAATGTAAGTTATATTAATATATATTTTTGTTGAGTTTAATCTAGCCATAGGAAACAAGGTTTATTGGTCATCTCAGAGAGTTATAGGCCAGCCAAAATTTAAAGAGTTTAAAACGATCTCTTGCTATCTTATCAAGTCTATTATCTATCTTAATATATATAAACATATAAAAAAGTTAATGCTATTCGTAGTCTGCATATCAACAAAAAAATAGATATTCATAATACTCAATCATCTCATGATTCAATAGGCATTGGGTCTTGATCCGAGCATATCAATCTAGTAGTGCAGATTCTGGAGCTACCTATCTATTCCACTGGGTCTTGACACTTGACCCAAACATGTCAACTTGGTACAGATTCTTAATCTGCCTATCTATTTATCCAAAACTAACGTTCTTAAAATATCATTTCATCTATTAAATAAATTACTTTAAAATATGACAATCAATTTAGTATTGTTATTTGTTATTTTCTTGTAAATTTTTTGATTTACAAATCCTATCGGCTTCTCTTACACCTTTTGGGACAACTACTAATAGTAATATACTTGCTAGTAATAATATGCTTGTATACATGTCTACAACATTTCGTTTATATTTTGATGGGATATGTAGCGCTGGTGGAAGGTGAAGAGAAAGTGGTGCGATGGAAATCGAATCATTTTGATTGGACATGTAGCCCGTGGAAAGTACGGAGAAAGTGGTGAAATATAAATGGAATCATTTGGATTTGATAAAGGATAGAGCAGAGAAAGTCGTTGAATGGGAATTATTGTACACGCATATCATTCCATTTTTGCACTATAAATATACCGCTGGCTGGGTTGTACGAATCACAAACCATATCGGAGAACCTCCCAGTTAATGCAGCGACATTGTTGAGAGCCGAGAGTTGTGATCTTCTACTTTGCCATGGATTTGCAGCGGGTGTTCGCCGCTGCACTAGATATGCGAATTCTCGGCTATCTTGCAGTGGCCATCGTATCCGCTTATGCGATTTACAGGCGATTTCGGCCCTCTTTGAAGTTGCCGCCCGGTCCCCGTGGTTGGCCCATAATCGGGCACCTGCATCTCATGGGAAAACTGCCTCACAGATCCTTGGATCGACTCTCCAAAACATATGGCCCACTCATGTATATGAGACTCGGATCCGTGCCCTGTGTTGTCGCCTCCACGGCTGAGATGGCCCGAGAATTTCTCAAGACCAACGATCTCATATTTGCTTCCCGCCCTCGCCTGGCTGCCGGGAAATACACCGTCTACAACTATTCCGACATCACCTGGTCTCCTTACGGAGAGCACTGGCGCCTCGGGAGGAAGCTCTGCCTCATGGAGCTTTTCAGTGCCAAGCGACTCGAATCGTTCGAGTACATCAGAGTAGAAGAGGTCGCCCGGATGATACGTTCGGTGTTCGAGACATGCCAACGGGGCCTTCCGGTAGAAATCAGAGAAGAGACGACAAATGTTAGCAATAATATAATTTCTCGGATGGTCTTGGGACGCAGGTACTTGGACGAGAAGGCCGGGAACAAGATAAAGCCGGCAGAGTTCAGGGAGATGTGGGAGGAGCTGTTTGTGCTCAACGGGGTTCTTAACATTGGAGATTTTATACCGTGGCTAGCCTGGCTGGATCTCCAAGGTTATGTCAGGCGTATGAAGAAGCTGAGCAAGCGGTTGGATTATTTCCTGGAGGAGGTGTTGGAAGAGCACGAAAGGCGAAGGAAGGGCGTGCAGAATTATGTGGCGAAGGATATGGTGGACGTTCTGCTGCAGCAGGCTGATGATCCCGAGCTGAATCTGAGTCGAATCAAAGTCAAAGCATTCACTCAGGCACGCACTGAGAAGCTTTCTCGTCTCTATATTTTTTTATGGGGTTACCAATCCTTTTTAATTCTCTCAACTCTTTGAATTCTCTGTATGCAGGACATCATAGCGGGCGGTACCGAGAGCTCTGCGACGCTGATAGAGTGGGCGCTGGCTGAGCTCCTGAAAAAACCAGAAACATTTGAAAAGGCGACGGAAGAGCTGGACAGAGTGGTGGGAAGAGCGCGGTGGGTGGAGGAGAAAGACGTTCCTGGGCTGGAGTATCTGCAGGCGATCGTGAAGGAGATGATGAGGCTCCACCCGGTGGCTCCCATGCTCGTTCCCCGTCTCTCCACGGAGGCGTGCAAGATCGCCGGTTACGATATTCCTGCGAACACAAGGCTGCACGTTAACGTGTGGACTATTGCCCGGGATGCCGGTTTTTGGGAGAAGCCGGAAGAATTCCGACCGGAGAGATTCCTAGGGAGCCCGTTGGACGTGAAGGGCAGAGATTACGAGCTCCTGCCTTTCGGGACCGGGAGGAGGATGTGCCCGGGGTATAGTCTGGGACATAAAGTTGTTCATTTAGGTTTGGCGAATCTGATTCATGGATTCCACTGGCGGCTTCCTGATGGACAGAGCCCCAAGGAGTTGGATATGGGCGAGACCTTTGGGTTGTCCACTCCTAAGACTTATCCTCTTGTTGCAATGGCCCGACCTCGCCTGCCTTCCGATCTCTACAACTTCGACCTCACCGAGCGTCAGATTTAAATCTCTCTTATTATTTCTTCGAAAGCACAGAGCCCTTACAGTTTTATGGAATAATTAGGGGAATAATATAGCTCTGAGAATACAGCTGACATGTGGTTTAACGGTAAATTTCGCTGGGTGAAACCCACGAGATGGAGGTTCAAATCTCATTGAGTATATGGCCTGTTGTGTCTTGGCTAGAAGAGTAGGCGACCCCATAGTGGACGTCTCGGCTCCTTTTGAGGCATAAGTTAATTGCTATTGTGTGGCTTGCAGGTTGTTGCACCTAGCCTAGGTTTATAGTGGCAGCCAGTAGGATTTGATCGTGGCCTTGTTCAGGGTAACTCTCACCATTTACCGATTATCCTAGATTGAAAAAATAATAATAATAATATAGCTCTCAGAAAAATGTGTATAAATATGTCGTGACCTTATAAGTATTATTGGCCAAACGCAGTAGGTTTGCTGTGATGATTTGCATTATCTATTGGGAGATTTTTTTTCTTAAAATGATATCATTTTATATAGAATGATTCTGACTTTTACTTGTCCATTAATTAATGATGCCAGCCATGTTCATAAATATTCATATTATATTTTTCCAACGTTTTTATTTTACATGTTAGATTAAAATATATCAACAAAATCGCTAATGGGGGACATGGACGTATTATTTAATGTCTTTGGATGCCCTTGGGTTCTGTCCTTGGACCATATACGACACAAATTTCTAACCTTTCAAGCATCTCTATCTTCCATTTTGGAAAGTTTCTAAACTAGAAAAAGGATTATAGATTGGATCATTTTAAATCATGGATTTTTCTCTCGAATATGGCGCCTAATTACAAGTTATTTCTTAAATAATGATGTTTTTGATGAAAACTGAAATAATGTTTATGATTTTGTAATAATATATTTTTATAAAATAAAATAATGATAAGACTGTTTTAGAATTTGGTTTATATTAGAATAAAAATAAGTAAAATTAGCATTAAAGCTACTTATACATGTTTATATTTTCTAATATAATAATGAATATTTTTAAAACTCATACGTATTACTATTTTTTAATTAATTTCATAAATATATAAAAATAAATTAATAATTTAGAAGAAATACATTTATTTTAGAACAAAACCCTTAAGGTGTTCACACTATTAGTTTTATCACACCTGAGTCTCATCAAATGTTTACTCTTTTACTAAAATTCAAACTATTTACTCCATCTCCATTTTATTATTTATATTACCAAACTCTCATTACATTTTTAGCTTTGCCATCTATATTTTGACCTAGCATTTCTTACATATGGACCTCTTTCTCTCCTTATGTATCCAATCCATGTTTTTTATATGCATCTTCATTATCATTGTGTGTCCTCTTCATGGCTTTTCTTCTCTTTAGACTCTAGTGTAGGAATTTCTTAAATGGAATCTTCACTTGCTTTATGTTCTTCCTTGACATTAGGCTTTTTAGTGGTTACAAAAGTCTCCTCGCTACAGCATAAGGGGGATTTTAAGACATTTTTTGGGTAAGTTGTCTTAACTTGAGACAAAAGAAAACTTGTGTATTGTCTTAAATATTGTCTTTAAGCGGGTGTCTCAAATTAAATCATCTTAAAATTAAATTTTCTTAAAATATTGTCTCTATAAAGACAATATATAACACAAGCATTTTTGTCTCTTGGACACAATTTCATTTTTGTCTCTCGAGAGACAGTTTCATTTTTGTCTATCCTCAGACAATAGTTGCACTACAACGCAAAGGGGGTTTTTAAGACAATTTTTGGGTAAATTGTCTTAACTTGAGACAAAAATAAACCTTTGTATTGTCTTAAATATTGTCTTTAAGCGGGTGTCTCAAATTATTGTCTTAAAAAATTGTCTCTATAAAGGAAATATATAACGCAAACATTATTGTCTCTTATGAGACAATTTCATTTTGTCTCTCCAAAGACAATAGTTGGAGTTAAAGACGTATTGTCTTTATGGAGAAAATATCTTTAACCCTATCTATTCTCTCTCTAGAGACAATATAAAACAATGAATCCAGAAAAAAATATCTCACCATTAAAATAAATCAATATAAAAATATTTAATTAAAAATATCTACAATATCATTGAATAATTCATGTTAGGGTACAGTGGAATCGAACCACCAACCTCTTGCATGGTAGGTACTCTTCCATTGAGCTAGCATCCTTTAAAGAATTATGTGAGGAGTTATGGCAGTGCTTGAAATTGTTCAACACATAATGGCAGTCATGTTAAGCATTGATTTAAAAAAAATGTTCAACACATAATGTCATAATCCTTGTAAAATATATAATCATACAAGCCCCTATTTTTAACTTAATAAAAAAATAACTCAATGGAGTTAGCTCATTGTGACATCCTTGTAGCTTGACTTGCACAAAAAGCTAATAATAAACAATAATCTACAAACAAATTAATCTAGCCATACAAAGAAAATTAACTATAATTAGCACAAGCAACACAACCACCACCCAAAGAGCTACACCAGCTTGCTAGTAGGCACTGATGACACATATGATGTACACAATAAGCCATGATTGCATCGTCAACTCATTCAAGACAAATTGGGCACTCTCCTCATTCACCGTTACTATTTCTTTGACCACTTCTTCAATGTAAGGTTTTGAAGGTACCGAACTAGAATATCCATTAACGCACGTTTGGCTTCCTAGAAGAAAACAACTTGCCCACTTATACATATTAGATGACTATTGTGTATCACCACAGTTATTGATAGTGTAGAAATTGGAACAAATTCCATGTCATCTTATTTGAATTAGAACATTATTGTGTATCATCCTAGCTGTTATCATTGTGTATCGCCCGAGATTTTATCATCGTATATCATCCCAACTATTGATAACTTAGAAATTAGAACAAATTCTAACATATAACTTCTCATAAGACAATTAAAAAAACTCTTGATCTTTGGGCTCAACATAATGTTTTTCAATAAAAATCATTTTACGCATGACATTATAAAGTAGAACTTACTTCATGACAAGAAAAGGATGTTCACAATTGGCACAAACTTAAAATAAATTCCATAATAGATGCATAATTGTGAAGAACTTTGCCTTGTTCAACAAATTGATCAAACTGGACCTGCAAATAGAAATAAACACCATAGATTTTTTTAAGTCAAACCAAAATCACAACAAAAAAAATGAATCAAAACTATTATTATATTTCCTTTCCATGGATTAGAGAAGTGTTTTCCTTAGATATTATATACATAGTTGTATAAAAACTGCTCTTAGATTTAGTAAACTCACACTCAATCACTTGTACATCAATAGGAGGAAGAAATAAAATGGGTCTGAATATTCATGAACAAATTTTAGAAATCACTCAAAGGGACTGGACATCAAAAGCTAGATGAAAGCCCAATTCTACATTCATACCTTCCCTCTTTGCAGTATTGTCTTTTTTCCTCTGCAATGTCAAGGGCCTCAAGTTAGCTTGAACTAATTTCAAACCACATTCATCACCTTCCTCAAAGGGTTCTTGAATTAGTTTATACCACCTAGATACCATAAGGTATAGTAATCAAATTATGACATCCTATTGTAATCTATAAAATTGAAGTTGTGACTATGAAATCAAAATTTTGCAATAGTAAAAGAAAAACCATGTACATTTCAGTTTTTCTAAACAATGAAACTCATTCATGCATTTTAGCAATGGTGCAGTTGCATTCCTTACTACAAATTTGCAAAAAATTCTTTTCTACAGAAGTAACATAGTAAACAAGATGGCAATAGTGAATTAACATTTTGTAGAAAGTTTTTGTAATAGTTCAGTTCTAGCTGGAAATATCAATTTGATTGTGGGTAAACAAAGCTTCAATAAATCTGTATTAAAGCACAAGGTATGACAAAACATGGTGCTAAAGTATATAAAAAAAAAAATATTGCAATACCGTTAGCAGCCTAAGTGTGCCGGAAATCATTAATTTCCTATGAGATGACATTAAACATTTATTATAAGACAAAGTTACTATTCATTTAAAATGTAGCATTTCGCAAGTGTTTGTATGGAACCAAAATAATTCGAAAAAGCATCATTCTCACCAAGCCCATTTCCACTGTTTCAATTCATCATCTATGCATTGTTCATCACATTTAATAAATGCATTGCTTATATTCTCCATTCAAGTCAATAAAAACTATTGCATACTGATAGTTTCAAAAACTTTCTACTTATTTTCTTGATCAATGCGCTCAATGTAAAATGGCAATTGACAACAAGCTCACAAGCCACAATCATTTTATGAATTTTCTATCTTGTTCACTCGAGTCAAGCTAAGAGTTACAAATTCCTTTCATGGACCAAATCTTTGAATCATCAAATCTTAAACTTCTATAACCTGAAAATTATTTACAATGTTGCAAATTGATCATCATTCCACTTACAACCCATGATAATGGAATATCTCTTGTAAGATCTCATTAGCTATGTCAATTGGGTTGATATTTTAGAAGTCTGATGAGTAGACACCTAAACTGTCTTTTGCAACAATAACTGGCATCTCGCAATGACTTCTCTTACAAGGACCCAATTTTATGAATTACTAGGTAAACATAAATTGACTTGTAATTGATATTATTATGTACAAAAACGAAGGCCATAAATTAAAAATCTATCAAGGAAACCTACCTTTTTAGTGCCTCCATTTCTTCTAAAAAGGGTTTTCTCGTCTTACACGGAAATCAAAGCAATTTAAATGGAATTTGAAATTTGGATGGACATTGTTGATTCCTCCATTAACACCCCAAACACATTCTCTATCTACATTCATATATGTCCAAAAATTCCAACCCCAAATATGGCAGCCTAAACTTTCACCTCAAACAGTAGACCATCAAGTTATTAGTTGTTTTCAATATTGAAGAGAATTTATCATTTTAGCTTAATATGTTCCCATGTGACACCATATCCTCCTTCCATTTCAATCTCACTTGCATTCCTTGTCATGGTTTCAAGGAGTCTAAAACCTTGAACAATTCAAGTTATTTCTACTCTATTTCTACCATATATTGGATGACAAATGTAGCCTAACATGTAGAATATCTCAACATTTTATGAGGCCCATACCAATGTTGACGCCATCTAATCTTGAAATAGATCTTCCAAAACCTCATTGCTCTAGAAACAAGAAAATTAATTATTTATGTCAACAAACTATGCAATTTGTAGTAAAAAAACTAAACAACAAGATTCACAAGTTTCCATTTTAAAACATGGTAACATTATATTTAATTTGTGCTAAATTCCTAGGCCGGGGACAAATCAAGTCTTTGAGATGTCACATATAAGAAAATAACACGAAGAAAACACACAATTCGATAAATGAAAGAAAATATATAAGTTTCAACATCTCACGAGTCCACAAGTGATAACCCAATCCCAAAAAGAATATCAAATTTTTAAAAAACTCCATGACGAATATAAACCAAGTAGCAGGGGTCCACTCTAGAGAAAAATCCAACCCAAAAAGCCAAAAATAATTTTTTTGAGGACTGAAAATGTCACTAAAGACACCACAAATGGTGTCCAAGCAACAGTCATCTTCAAAATAGTTATTATTATTAACCTCTTTGAACCATTTAAAAGAATAATAATATTGATATACCTTAAAATGGAAGTTGCCTCCAACAAGTAACCCAAGGCATAAATAGTCCATGAATATAGAAAGGCACCAAAGGATGGCCCTATTGAATCAACTAATGTAACATTATCCACAGGGATAATGCTTTGTGACAAAAACTAAGACCAAGGCATTGGTGAAAAGATCACTCATTATATCCACACACCATGAATCAGAACCTAAGCACATCAACCATCTTAAAGATGAAATAAAAATCAACTTAATCATAGGATTTTAAAATTCAACCTTCAACTTAAGGCGTTGTTGCCCTATCTCTTTGGGCGACTCCGTTGTCTCCCAAGCAGAAACCACCATATCAAGTATGAATCCCCCCTAGACAAACCTAGTCCACTTTGGTTGCACTACATACTTGGAAACTGACCTGATCCTCAAATCCACAACCTTTGTCAGACTTTTGTAAGAAATAGTAAGAAAATTAATAGGTTTCCAACCACCTATAAATTATCTCATTGCAGTCCTATTAATAGGCTTCATCAAGCCATAATTGATACTTGAGAAACTCAAAGAGGAAGCTAGAAGAAAAAACTTTATACATCTAGATAATAAACATGATCCCCAATAAAGTTCCACATGAACTTATAGACTTCATTAGGCAAACCATCCTATCCTGAAGAATTTCCATTTGGCATTGAAATAAAGGAAGCACATAAATCATCTCTCATAATATCCTGAACTAAAATAACAATTTTCCCACTAGTGACCCTACACAGGATAATCATGTAACAAACATCTTGCACAACACTTCACACTGTTTGTTAAAGAAAAAAGACCAAATACAGAAAAAGGGATACCACTGCTATATATGTACAATATATGATGTCCATAGACCAAACCTCACCTCCACACCTATCTCCTTTGCACTCAAACATGATCAGGTCCCCCCTAAAGATGCATAAGTTGCAAACAAAGAATATTCCATCCAATTCCACAATTATCATTTCTCAAAGCTAAGGATGAGGGCATACACAAAAAAAATGTATCACATGGTCCTAAATCAAGGGCATGACCCAAAGACACATGCCTACCATATCCAAACCAGAAGCAATCACATGATTCTGCAAAGATGGAGATAGAGAAAGCACTATGCCTCCACTCCCTTGACAATGCTCAAAATTCCTAAAATGGGCCATTCCAATAGTTAGTCATTTGGCTCTGAAGCTCAAAACCAAATCCCCCTAGGTTAAACACGCAAGTCTATGTCAATAGGTTCACAAGCCATATCATCAGCAAATGTGGGCAAGCATCCCTTGGATTTCCCCATGATATTTTCCTTGCAAAAAAATAATACACTCATGGTGTGACATTGAGAGTTTGAGGCTTGAGACTGTAGAAAAACTGCACAATAGCATAATGTTTTTGTTTTAGTAAATTCCTGTAAAAATATCCATTAACATCAGTGTATGTTATGCAAATTACTTGTATGATTTTGCAGCCGGTATAGCTAGGTAATCCAAAGCTAGCTCTAGAAGAGGGTACATATATCAACTAATGAGAAACAGAATCTTGTGACTAGGAATGTGAACAAGGGATAGGTTAAAAAAAAAGGCTAAAACTTGTCTTTGAATATTGTCATTTTCTTGAGTTAGGAACACTATGTAGGCTCAAACTTTAGAGGTAGTATAGAGTACTAAACGTCCATGCAAATTTTGCCTAGGTCTCCAAAATTTATTGTAAAACATACCTTCAAGATTAAACATAGGAATCATAATGAAGGCATGGCTTCCTAATCAATTTGGAATTTGGGTTTTTCACTGGAAGATTTATTTTGGAGAGAGGTATATGAAGATTCCATAATAGTCATCATGAAACCATCTAATTCTAGTCATTGATATCATGGTGGCTGGTGATTAGAATGTTATCCATATAAAATGCATTGGGCTATAACTTTGAGATTCTAATCAGGTTCATTTGTACCTTCTTCAAATAACCTGCTCTTAGGTTGAGGTGCATCATATTTAGATTATCAGCCAGCAACTACTCAGACTTAGATAGAATAGAGGGTTAAATCTGTCACAAAGAACGAAATCTTCTTCTCTAAGCGTTAAACCAAGATCTGCTCCACATAAGGCAGGGATTCTCATTGCAATGACTTTTGGTGGCATCTCATTTTCTTCTTTCCTCAGATTTGGTGAGGAACCTTGTTCTTTTATATCTAAAAATTACATTGGAATAATTTTCACAATTGATAAAGAAATACGAAATGATTGTGCCAAACATGGAGATGCCCAAAATAATGATGAACTGATTGTGCCAAACAAGGAAATGCCCATAATCAAAGAATGAGAGTACTTCAAGAGAGGAGGACAGATAATGTGCAGTGAAATAAATGATATTTAACTGAGAATAGGAGTTTTTGACATCAATCCATTATAGGGAATCAATAATCAAATGGGTATAATTGATGACGGAGTGGTTTTACAAAAGAGGAGAGCCATTATAGACATTTTTTTGGGAAAAAAATTGAATACATTATTGGCGGAGTACATCAAAAACATTTTTAAAAAAAGTGAAGACTTTATTGACGAATTATATTTGGAACATGGAACAACAAAATACACTAGGAAATATCCCAATGGGAAAAGGAAATAATAACAAATACTTCATGGTGGATATAGAAATTCTTATGGTTTTTAGAGGGAAAAAAAAAATTGCCCTTCCACTCCTTTGTATGGTTCTAGGACCAATCAACGTACTTTAAAATATGTATTTATGAATTCATGTATTGGAAAGATGTTCTATTTATGTAGAGCAATCCAAGGTGCTAAAAAGCGCCAAGGCAGGAAGAATTGCGAACAATTGGGTTGTTATTTGACAGTTATGCAATTTTATCATACTTCAAACCTAACGGTCCTCATATTATATGGTTGGTTGTGGACATTTACATTTGATTACAGTATTGATAGGAAACAAAAAGAAAATATATGTAACGAAATCGGTTAAAGATAGTTAAAGAAAATAACTTTTCTCGGACATGTTTCAATGTAGTAAGACATCAGATGTTCAAAAGTACAAGAAAATGCATAAATTATGATTTGACCTAATAAAACCTCATAGTCCAAGCAGAGCAATCCTACCCCTATTATAGTGGTTAGATTTCTGTTGTCAAGCAGAAAAATAAGGTAAGTGTGTCGAGTAGAAAAATAAGGACACAAATTAGGATGTACTTCAACTTCAAATGAGACACATACAAGTTTCACAAGGAAGAAAGGATCAAATCAACATTGTGACCCAAGAATATCACAATATAACTCAAGTAATAGGAGTCCAATGCAATAATTAATTTCTTCAGGAATATTGCTACAGTGACCAGAAGACACAACCCAAAATAGCATTTCTATAATTACTATCATGTGGCTCAAAGAGTAATTGTTATATGCCACAATTGGAGGCATCTCATATATTGGAAAAGCAACTTATCACAACTAATCAATAATCAACAGAAACACATGTATCAATTATAGTGTTGACATAAGGAAAGTACGTATAAAAATATGACAATCTTTCTCCAATAACCTATTTTCACCTATGGTAAAGGTTAACAATTATGCAACAAGACAATGGAACTCGAGGAATCTGTCATAATAGTGCCCTAAAGCACTCTGACAAAAATTGAAAGACTACAACCCTTGCTACTACTTTTCATAAGATGATTTTAGTGCCTAGCCAAGAATTCTTCAGTAAATTGTCTTGGGAGATATAGTTTCGGTTAAAAAAATTACTAAAAGAAGCCAAGAAAGGTATAAAGTGCAGTTGACTGAGTATACAATTTAATAGACTTGTAGTTTAAATAGTGACAGAGATACGTGGAGATTAATTTTAATTTTCTCCATGGATCTGTCTCTTGCAATTGAGAGCTATATTAGGCACACTAATCAATACTCTGCAATTAACTATACCCCCAGACCTTACAACAGATTCTCTGGTTGTTTGAACTGCAGTAAATATATATAAAAATAATATTAGGGCATCAATAATGAAATGGAGATAATTGATGATTGAGTGGTTGTACAAAATAGGGACCATTATAGACATATTTTTGGGAAAAAAATTTCAATACTTTATTGGAAGATTATAACAAAATCATTCTAAAAATTGTGTAGAATTTATCAACAGATTATTATTGGGACATGGAGAAACAAAATACAATCGGAAATTATCCCAATGGGAAAAGGAAATGATAACAAATACTTCCTGGTGGATATAGAGATTCCTATGGCTTTGAGAGGGGAAAAAACATTTTGTCCTTCTACTCCTTAGTATGGTTCTAAGCCCAATCAACATACTTCAAAATGTGTATTTATGAATTCATGTATTCGAATGATGTTCTATGTATGTAGACCAATCCAAGGTGCCAAAAAACGCCGAGGCGAGAATATTTGCAAACAAATGGGTCGCTATTTGACAGTTCTGCAATTTTTAATTCCAGCAGAAAACACACTGCAAAGGGTTTCAAGAAAATGTTACAATTATTGAAATTTTATCATACTTCAAAACTAACGACCCTGGTATTATATGGTTTGTTGTATACATTAAATGCATTTCATTACAGTATTGATAGGAAACAAAGTGGAAATATATGTAACGAAATCGGTTAAAGATAGTTAAAGAAAATATTTTTTTCAGACATGTTTCAATGCAGTAAGACATCAGATTTTCAAGGTTCTCAAAATCCCTAATATTTTTGGGGTTCTCCAACTCAATCTGTGACCCCGAAAAACAATAACCTGGTTCACCCATTGGAAACACACAAATTTGTTTTGCTAAATTCCAACCTCTGGTTGGCAGAAAAGTGCTTGTGTAAGTGTGATCAAACTGGGATATGTGGCTCTTATAGAAGAGAGCTTAAAATCCCTTCATCGACCATAATTTATCTGGAAGAGATAGCAATTCCATTGCCATTTCCAACAACTCACCCACCCACCCACTCTAATAAGTGAGGATTGTTGAGCACGCGGTAAGCCACTGATTCATTTTAAATAAAACCATAAAATATACATTTTTTTAATCAATAAACCCTTACCCTTGCATAGCATCAAACATTCTCTTGGAAGAAAAAATCAAAAGTACAAGAAAATGAAAAAAGTGTGATTCAACCTAATAAAACATCCTAGCCCAAGCAGAGCAATCCTACCCCTATTATAGTGGATAGATTTCTGTTGTCAAGAATAAAAATAAGGTGAGAGTATCAAGTAGAAAATTAAAGACACAAATTAATAAATACTTCAACTCCAAATGAGACACATACAAGTTGAATAAGGAAGAATGGATCGAATCAAAATTGTGACCCAGGAAGCTCACAATATAACTTAGTGACCACAACAAACAACTCAAAATAAAGTTTCTGTAATTACTATCATGTGGCCAAAAGAGTAATTGTTAGATGCCATATTTAGAGACATCTCATGGATTGGAAAAGAAATTTATCACAACTAATTGACAATCAGCAGAAATTGGGCTTCTCAAGAAGTTGAAAGTTCTAAGAGTTGCGGATAAAAGGTTGATAGGCCCTATCCTAGAGGATATTTCTAAATGCAGGGAGATCAGAGTATCGGAGTTGGCTTCTGCTTCTATAAGTGGATCCATACCCAAAACATTTGGCCCACTTTTATATTTGAAATTTTCAGAATTTACAAGACAATTTTCAGTAGTTCAATACCTCTTGAGTTAGGAAATTGCAAGAAACTTGAGCATTTTGTTGCAGCCATAAATTATCTCCATGGTGAAATCCCCTTGGCATTAGGCAAATTGAGAATGTTGCATATTTTTACCTTACCCAACAAGAACCTCTCCGAATCCCTCCAGAGTTTCGGAGGCTTAAAATCATGATCTACTTGAATCTACTAAGAAATCATTTGGATGGTGAAATCCAAAATAATTGAGCAAGTTTGGGAGTTGCAGACACTGGATTTGTCAGTAAATAACATTTCAGGAACCATTCCCGAGACATTTCATAAACTTGAAAACATTCAATTCTTGTCTTTATCTGAAAATTGTCCAGTGGGTCTTATTCCAAATACTATGTGTGCTAAAAGAAAAAACCTGCTACACCTTTTTTTGGCTGGAAATAATATTTCAGGTATCATTCCTCAATATTTAACACATTTTTCGAACCTAGAACAATTAGATCTTTCCAATAATGCCTTGCACAGTCCAATTCCTACCAATTTAAATAGTTTGAGGATTTTTTTTAATCTTTACTTCCATAATAATAGTTTAATAGGACCCCTCCCTCCTGAACGAGGGAACCTAGGTGTCCTCAGAATTCTTTCTCTGAATCACAATCTACTAAGTGGTGTGATTCACCCTAAACTTGGAAAATTGAAAGACCTGAACTTGATTTTTGTCTATGAAAATCGGTTATCTGGTAATATCCCTATAGAATTGGGTGATTGTTCTAGCCTAACTTAGATAAATTTCTTTGGAAATCGTTTTACAAGTAGTATGCTAATCATTGTTGGAAGTCTTAAAAATATTACTTTTCTGGATTTAAGGCAAAATGACTTAGATGGGTAAATTCCTCCAAGATTGAGACACTGTAAAATGCTTCAAGTAATAGATTGGAAGAAAATAAGCTATCTCAAATGATATTGCCAACTTTTGAAATGCTTGAAGGTTTGTGGATGCTTGTTCTATATAATAATTCCCTTAAAGGGTTTCTTCCTAGAGACCTGATTAATTGGAAAAACTTGACTAATGTCAATCTCTTGAACAACAAATTGAATGGGAACATCATTCCTATGTGGTTCAAGTTTTCTCAGAACATTGGACTTGAAATAATAATCATCTCTCTCGACCCATTCCTACCTAGATTGGTGATATCGATGGGCTTGGAGAGGTGAAACTCTCCTTTAATGAATTTAATGGAACAATTTTTTCCCAGCTTGGGAATTGTACTAGTTTGATCACACTTTCTTCACTAGAGATTTAATCTTTTAGAAACATACATGCGATTGAATAATATTTAAGCTGTTTGACAGACTAGTACAAGAATTGAAAATTTCATTTAATCCCCCAAAGCCACCGTTGAGGGTCATTCGCAAACACAATAACCAAGGCCATTTGTAGACACAGTTAATCGCATGTTAAGCATAATGGAAGACGTCATTTGATGTTCACAATTCCCTAATAATGGCCAAAGTTACCTCATACACGTAATTTTATTAATCACAAAAAAACAATTACATTGGAATTATGCAAGAGTTTACACCCGAACAACACAATCACTCTTGCAATGAGCTATTTATAAGCTCAATGTCCTAACTTCCACTAATTTTGGATCACTTATTAAATAAAAAGTGTCCAATTACATTAAATGAGCTTCTAACTATTCTACTAATTTTACTCCTAACTTAGAGCCTAGGAAACGACTCTTTTCTAGAGTCCTATTTTTTTAATAAAAAATTTCTATTTCTAAATATCTCAAAGATTTATTAAATATTCTAGAATAATAATTATTAATTTAATATCTTAAATTAATAATTATTTTATTCAAACATTATAACCTATGATAAAATTTATTTTGGATCATCTAACATTCCCCCCTATGATCCAAATATACATTACAACAAATACCAAGTTCATCCCTGAACTTAGTAAATTTTATTCTACCAAGAGGTTTCGTGAAAATGTCGGAGGTCTGATCTTCTGAAGGGAAAAATACTGGCTTGATGAAATCCTTTGCAATGAGAGATCTGATATGATGATACTTGGTGTCCACATGCTTTGTCTTTGAATGGAAAACTGGATTCTTGGCAAGCTTTATTGCTGATTGATTGTCGATGAATAACAAAGTAGCTTCTGCTGGAGGAATTCCCAAGTCCTATAAGACTCGACATAACCAAACAATCTCACATGATGCTTCCCATGCTGAAATGTACTCTGCTTTTGCTGAAGAAGTGGCCACGGTAGTTTGCTTCTTGCAACTCTAGGAAACTACAGCTGACCCCATGTTCATTAAGTAAGATGAGGTTGATGCCTTGTCATCAATACTGCCAGCAAAGTCGGCATCTGAAAATCCACCAAGTACAAAATTTTTAGTCTTTTTGTAAAAAAGACCAAAATCTTTTGTTCCTTGGATGCATTCCAGTGGTTGTCTAGTGGTTCCTGCATAAAACGTGAAATAATACTGACCGCATAAGATAGATCAGGACGAGTGGTTGTCAAATAAATCAAGCTGCCAATCAACTGTCTTTAAGTAGTGCTGTCCACCTTTCCCCCCCCTTCAAATTTTGAAAGTTTTAAGTTTTGTTCCATAGGGGTAAGGATAGACTTACAATCCTGCATTCCAAATTGTTGAAGAATTTCTGCTGCATATTTACTTTGGGAAATGAAGATCTGATGTGGACATTGGAATACTTCAACTCCAAGATAGTAGTGAAGTTGTCCCAAATCTGTCATCTTAAAACCCGCATGTAACTCCTTTTTCACCTATTCAATGTGATCATCATTGTTTCCTGTGATTATCAAATCATCGACATACATAATCAAAATCACCAGATTTTTACCTTGTTGGCATACATACAAAGTATCATCAGATTCACTGTGATGAAAACCAACTTTGCGAAGGTATTCATCCATTTTTGCATACCAAGCGCGAGGAGCTTGTTTTAATCCATATAAAGCCTTGATTAATTTGCAGACTTTATGTTCTTGCCCTTCAACTTCAAACCCTGGTGGTTGTGTCATATATACATCTTCCTATAAGTCCCCGTTGAGAAAAGCGCTTTTGACATCCATTTGATGAACTTTCCACCCTTTCTGAGCTGCTAAGGCAAGTGTGAGGCGGATGGTGTTCCATTTAGTGGTGGGAGCAAACGTTTCCTCATAATCAATCCCTTCTTGTTGTGCAAAACCTTTAGCAACAAGTCATGCTTTCTACTTGCCAATATCACCATTTTGTTTGTACTTAATTTGATAAACCCATTTGCATCCAATAGGTTTAACATGCTGAGGACAATCAACAAGTTGCCAAGTGTTGTTGTCTTGAACTGCCTAATATTCATCAACCATTGCTTGTTGCCATGCTTTATGTTTTACTGCCTCTTGAAAAGAAGAAGGTTCAGTAAAATAATTTGCTATCAAAGCAAAATTTCCTTCATTTCGTTTTGATCCCCTTGTTCCTGTTTTGTTTTGTTCATTAGGCCTTACATCTTTCAAAAGTTGAACTGCCCATTTCGGAAGTTATTGCTCACTGGTTTGAGATTCCGAGAAGTCTCCATCATTTTAAAGGGGATTAATGTAAACTGATGTTTGTCGTTCAGGTGGTGAATCTGGAGAATCACTGTCAAAAGAACTGCTGCTGCTTGGAGACACTGATGAACTGCTAGAAGACCCAGATGACTTTGTTGAAGTAGATGGACTAGATGAATCATCTTTAGAGGAAGGAAAATCAAGTTCATACCAATTTGGTGAAGTTGGTTGACTTTTCATATTTCCTTTCCTTTTACTGCCCTTAGTTTCTAACTTGTGAAGAAGACTTTCGATTTCTTCAGTACTCTTACTCTCTGTTTCATCAAAAATGACATCCCTGCTCACAATAAATTTTCCATTTGTCAAAAGACGATACCCTTTATTTTCATCTGAATAGCCAATCATGGTGCATTTCAAACTTCTTGAATCAAGCTTAGTTCGCTTTTCTTTGGGAACTAAGGCATAACAGATGGATCCAAAAACTTGAAGATGTTTAAATTTAGGTTTGAAACCAAACCAAGCTTCATAAGGGGTGATTCCTTCTAAAGAAGCAGTTGGAGATCTGTTTCTTAGATAGACAGTTGTATGGATTGCTTATGCCCAATATGTTGGACTTAACCCTTTGAAAGTTAACATGGATCTCGCCATGCCTAACAATGTGCGATTCATCCTTTCTATGGCTCCATTTTGCTGTGGAGTGTAAACATTTGTAATATGCCTCCTGATGCCATTTTCACTGCAATAAGTTTTGAATTCATTTGAATTGAATTCTCCCCCATTATCTGTCCTGAGAGTACCTTTCTTTTCTTTGACCTCATTTTCAACAAGTTGTCGAAAAATTTTAAATTTCTTAAATGCTTCTGACTTGTTTTTCAAGAAGTAAACCCAAGTCATTCTACTGAAATCATCCATAAATAGCAAGAAATATTTGCAACCACCTAATGAAGTTTGTAGTGGACCACACACATCACTGTGAACTAGTTGCAACAGCCTGTTTGTGCGCCAAGTACTTGTTGGAAAACTTTCTCGACTCTGTTTGCCATAAATGCAGGCTTCACATTTAGCATTTTCCTTGTTGAAAGTTGGAAGTCCTTTAACCATCCCTTGTTTCTGCAATTGAGAAATACTATCAAAATTCAAATGTCCATATCTTACATGCCATAATCTTATAGGTGAAATTTTTGTAGTAACTGCCCCTGCAAAATCAGAATGACTTGGAATAATTGTCCCTTTCATCCTTAACAATTTTCTGTCTTCATATCCTATCATCACTATTTGGAAGTTATGTTTAATTGAATTAATCTTAACTAAGCCATCTTCCATAATTATTTGATGTCCTGCTTCTAGAATCATGACCAAAGACAACAAATTTTTCTTAAAGGTGGGTACATACCACACATTGGAAATCAATTTTTCTCCAATGTCAGGGAGAAAAACTTTGACTGCACCTTTTCCATAAGGTGTATGTTTTGTATCATCTGCTAGAAAGATAGAATTAAGATGGCACTCTTGAAAATTCCAAAAGAAATCTCGTCTACAGGTCATGTGCTGAGTCGCTCCTAAATCCAAAATCCAAGCATCTTCATAATCACTCTTAATATAGGAGGAAAGTTGGATTGTTGGTGAAGAAGTGAAGACATATTCTGAGTCATTATCATCTTGATCTTGATCATTTGAAAACTGTGCTGAAGGCTGTTGAAACTTAGAAATTTTATTGATAGATGTGCGACAATCTAAAGCATAGTGACCAACTCTGTTACATCGCCTACAAACAATTTGAATCAAATTGGTGCCTCTGCCTTGAGACTGTCCTCGACCTCTGCTTTGTCCTCTATTTTGAGATTGTCCTCTCCCTGGATTCTGTCCTGTGCCTCTATTTTGATTGTTGCCTCTGCCTTGAGAATTGTTTCTGCCTCAATTAGAGCCTCTGTTGGAGTTGCTTCCTCTGTGTTGACTGCGACCACGACCTTGCACTGCTTGATTTTGATTAACATTACTTTTTCCTTTGTTTCTGGAATTTTCAGCTGAGGAGTTGCTAGTACTGGATTTTGTGAGAAAAACATCTTCACCAACTTTCTTTTTCTTCCCAAAGGTTTATCATGTTGAGTCAACATTTCGCAGAGCTCATCAAACTTTGGCTTTTCTAACTTTCCAGTTAGCTATAGAGTTTCCAAAAAATGTGTGTAGGAAGAAGGAAGTCCAACAATTAAAATTGTGACCATAAAACTATCATCTATTGCTTGAAAACCAGCATTAACAATTTCCTGCTTAATATTCTTAAGTCTGGAGATGTATTCAAGAATATCTCCTTCTTCAGTCAATTTTTGATGCAACAATTTTAATTGTAGGTCAACTATTTTTTATTGAGGCTGAGTATCAAACATTCTTTAAAATTTCTCAAAGTAGACCATGCATCTTTAGCATTTTCAATATGGACATACATTTCATCATTGACAGAAGATTTAATGAGAGCTAATGCTTTGGCATTTTTAACTTCCCATTTTTCTAGTGCAGTTGCATTTGTAGGTTTATTTGGCTTTACATCTCCATCAAAAATATCATGCCATAGTTCATTATAAACGAGAGTGATTTCGATGAGGCGTTGCCATGTTTTGTAAGATTTTGAGCCTTCAAGTTTGTCGGAATCAGAAAAGAAATTAATCAACTTAGACATTGTAGTGTTTAAACTTCACACCACGAATCAAGCTCCAAAAAATATCAAGATGCGCAACACAACAGCAACACACGACGCAAAAAAAAAATGAACTATCGGGGCTTGGCCTTGACCCTCAAATAATCATTGAAACAGGAGAAAATTGACTGAGCTTTGCACTTGGCTCTAGTCAATTTCTCAAATATTTACAAGGCAACTTTCAAAATTTGACTTTTACAATGATGCTCTTGCATAATCTGGTAAAAAAAAGTTACCCCCCCTAAAAGTAAAATTACTTTGAATTACAATATCACTCCATAAACAAATTACAAAGCAAAAATCTCCTTATTACTCCAAAAAATTACAATACCCTTATTGATCCAAAAAATTACAATACCCTTATTACTCCAAAAAAAAATTACAAAATTATGAATTATTAACTCCACTTTCTACTCACTTATCACTCCAATTACAATGTGAACAAATAACTCCAATGAAACAAAACAAAATGCTTTTGGTTAAAAAAAAACAAGCTTCCGCCATGTGTCAACCGAGCATTCGCTCAACCAATCACATGACAACCTTTACTAGTGCTTTGGCAACAACGGCACCAGCCAATGCCATTTATACTAAAGAAAATTGTACTTGTGATAATACCTCTAACTCGCCTTCAATTTGGGCAGAAATAAACACGCAACCCCTCAATTTTCCCTCACAAATCTTAAATCTTCATCTTCAGGTGGGTGTCCCGTCGTTGAACTTCTGTGCGGAGGTCTTCGCGTCAGCACTGCCAAATGAAATTATTGTTCCCCGTAATGGTAATGGGCGAGTTGGCTTGACACTAAATTCTGACAACGACTTATCGCAATGCTGAGCCAAAAATTGAAATGGCACTTGCAAACTCGTTAAACAAATTAAATTCGTTAAAACAAATCAAATGTTTGCAAATAGTGTTATAATAATATGCTGCGGCTATTTCAAACTTTCAAACGCTGCTTCAGACTTTCAAATGCCACAGACTTTCAAACTTTCAAACGTTGTGGCTGTCAAACGCTACCGCAAACTTTCAAACGCTGCTGCAGACTTTCAAAACTTCAAATGTTGCAGCTATCAAACTTTCAAATGCTGCTTCAGACTTTCAAATGCTGCCTCAAACTTTCAAACCCTGTAATCGAATGTCAAACTAGAATTTTTGTTTCTTTTTTTTAAACGCTGTCACACGCAGGGAAATCTTCAATTTGAATGAATGCTATCATTTTGTTGTGCTCCATGGAGAGACAACATGAAAATGCAGAATAATTGCTGAGTGATTAGCACATAATCAAGCTGCATTTTCCTCTCCTTTTTTTTAATGTCGTTGTGCTATAATCAACGTTAATTTCGATTTGATTCATTGAAGATAGCAGTCTTGCTATAATCTTTGGCTTCCAAAAAAAAATCTACAACTTCTGTGGTTTGAAAAAGCTAAATTGGCCCTCACCCCTAATAATAATGCACTGCAAATTTTCTTGTAACCTTAATGCCATATTGATTTTACAAATTTTTAATATTCAAAAGGATTTTAGAATTTATAAATCTAAAATCAAAAATTTCTTTTCTTTTTTTTTAAACAAAAATTTGACAAATTTCATACCAATATTTTGTTGATCGATTCAACGGAATTGAGTTTTCCAAGAACTTGGAGAGTTGGAATCCTCCTCCTCATATCCACTGCAACATTACCATAGCTCTGATACCACAATAATGGCCAAGGTGTCCTCAGACACGTAATTTTATTAATCACAAAAAACAATTACATTGGAATTATGCAAGAGTTTACACCCGAACAACACAATCACTCTTGCAATGAGTTATTTATAAGCTCAATGTCCTAACTTCCACTAATTTTGGATCACTTATTAAATAACAAGTGTCCAATTACATTAAATGAGCTTCTAACTATTCTACTAACTTTACTCCTAACGTAGAGCCTAGGAAACGACTCTTTTCTAGAGTCCTATTTTTTTAATAACAAATTTGTATTTCTAAATATCTCAAAAATTTATTAAATATTCTAGAATAATAATTATTAATTTAATATCTTAAATTAATAATTGTTGTATTCAAACATTATAACCTATGATAAAATTTATTTTGGATCATCTAACACCTAATTATAAAAACACATAACTCGATAAGCCCCTTTTCAGACATGTTTCTATCCAAAAATAAAATAATTTAACAATTGTGGTTAAATATTAAGCTTATGTCCTCCTTCATTCAAACAAGAAATAAATATACATCTCTCCATAAAGGATGAAGCTTAAGGTCCTTTCATGAGAAATAAATTTTCTTCTAACCAAAGCCCTAGAACCATGTGATCCAGCCACTGCCCCATAAACTTGTCAAAAAAAAACTTTTGAACAAAGAGAAGAGCCTTACTCCTAGGAAATGGAAGAGTTATTTTATTTGACAATTGTAATAACTGCATCAGAAAACATACTCTCTCTAGTTGATGAGCTCTATGTTTTGAGGTCTTGGCTACAGGGGTTTGGAACACTGGGATTTTTTGCTCAAGGCTGGATTTAGTGTCAAAATGGACCATATGGTAAAATTTTCCTGCAGTGAGTTGGCTGTAGGGGTCAAAACCCTAGTTGTAGGGGAAAAATCTACCTCTCTTCATAACCAAAAAAGATGCAACAAAAATACTTGCATTCAACAGACTACCGAATTTAATGAAAGAAAATTAAATGAACACAGAAATAGAGAATTTAGATAGTAATAGACAGATTTGAAGGAGATAAAACCCTCTTGTGGTATAAGAATTCCACAACCAAATATATCCCTGCCTTTCAGGTTTGTTTTATTGACACTCAAAATCAAATTCATCCACATAAATAGAAATATAAATAGCTATAGTTATTCCCTTTCATCTTGCTCTATCCTCCGATCTCCAAAACCCCTGTTGTTCCCAATTTCTGCCTTTCTCACAAAATAAAATGAGAATTCCTATTAGTTTTTCCTTAATCATGATGTTGAGATAGTTTTTATTAAGTGAATGTTGTTCCTTTAGTAAAATCCACTATTTTAGACTAAGTAAAATTGAAAAGGTCAAACACAGTCATTTCCAAAGATACAATCAACAATCAGAAAAGCAACAACAGCAATTGCGATAGAGACATCAACAAGGAACATAACACCACTCTACAACATAAACACAACAACTCGAAATAGCAGCTTGTCTCACAACAATTTATTTTGAATGAAATCATTTACAGGTCAATTATAGCTACTAAACATCCAGCGAAAGTCTATAGAAATAACTACATTTCTGAGTATGACAGAAAGAAAAGCTTAAGCAGAAGCCTATTCTAGGGCTTTGGCTAGAAGAAAAGATATTACTCATGAAAGGATCCTCAAGCTTCATCCTTTATGGATACATCTATATTTCTTTCCTATTTTAATGAAGGAGGACATTCAACGTACTATCCACGCATCAAAATGATTCATTATTGAAGTCGAGCATGAAACTATTCGAAGTAATGCCAAAATCAATCAAACTGATGAATTGGACTTCTGAAGAAGTTGAAAGTTCTAAGAGTTGGGGATAACAGGTTGATAGGCCCTATTCCAAAGGATATTTATAAATTCAGGGAGATCAAAGTATTGAAGTTAGCTTCTACTTCTATAAATGCATCCATACCCAAAACATTTGGCCCATTTCTACATTTGAAATTTTCTGAATTTACCAGACAATTTTCAATAGCTCAATACCTGTTGAGTTATGAAAATGCAAGAGCCTTGAGAATTTTGTTGCGAGCATAAATGATCTCCAAGTTGCAATCCCCTCGACATTAGGAAAATTGAGAATGTTGCAGATTTTGAACTTACCCAACCAGAACCTCTCCGGACATATCCCTCCAGAGCTTGGGAGGCTTAAAAGCATGATCTAATTGAATCTACTAGAAAATAATTTGGATGGTGAATTCCTAAATAATTGAGCGATTTTGGCAGTTGCAGACACTAGATTTATTGGAAAATAACCTTTCAAGAACCGTTCCTGAGATGTTTGATAGAATTGAAAACATTCAATTCTTGGGTTTGTCTGAAAATTCTCTAGTGGGTCTTATTCCAAATACTCTGTGTGCTAAAAGCAAAACTCTGCAACACCGGCACAGGTGAAGGTTACTACTTGGGGTCTCTCAGGCATAACATCAAAAATAAATAAGAAACCTATGCCTCTATCACCTAAGGTTTCTTGGGTTTAACATGCCTACATTTACTATCTTTCATGGATTAAAGAAGATGGCCAAAAAAGCGTTAAAAATACTTGTTGTTTGATCGTCTTCGAGGTCAAATTCCGTGTGCAAATCTGCTTTCTCGTTCCTGAGTTCAATAGGTACGGGCTTCCCTTCTGTACAGAAATAATTATAAATAAGTTCAAAACAAGCTCCTGGTCTCTAGCTGCAGCTGCGTGAATCTATCTAGAAAATTTCAATTGGGTCGTCGCATAGAAAAAGCAGAAGCACAGAACACTAAATAAAAGATATAAAGAACAACCGAAAGCACAGAAATACTAACCTAATAGGACAGAAGATATGATCATCGTGACCATAGATTTCGGAAGCTGTTGGTCGTGGAATTCCATCGTGCAAATCGTAAACTTGGAACCTGTTGGTCGTGAAGAGTAATTAAGAATTCAATACTGCAAGTTGCAAGCAATAAATGGGGGTAAGCAGTAAATGGGTGACTAGTTGTGAGCACAAAAACCATTCTACATAGGTGTCAATACGAGAGAAGAAATGTCTACTAAAAAAATGCCCTCATTGAAAAGAAAAAACCTATGGGCTTACATATATACTTTAGTGCTGATTTATATTTTAAAACTAGAATCATTTTTGTTATATTTTATGATAAATTACTTAAACTCTTGAAATAATAAATTTAAATTAATTATATATATAGTATTACCACCTTTAAAAAAAACACAAAATATTGAAAAATTCAACCGCCCTTAAAATTGAACAAACATCAATGGTGTTGTGAAATGCCAATTTGACAATGTTCAGTGAACCCTACTAAATCGGCGCTAAATTTTCACATTTTTGAACGAAGACCCACCACCTTTATTTAAAAATGGTGATTTGACATAAGTGGATGACCTTTAAAATTGTCGTGCATCGACTCCAAGAAGACTTTTGTAACTTTGAATATTTAAAGTGTGAGAGCATGGCCTTAGGCCTATCATCCATTTGCTTTATGCAGAATAATATACAATAATCACATAAAAAATGTCGCTCTGAAATTTTCGGGTCATGCATATGCCTTGGTTTTCGGAGGTACAGTACCCTCAGGTTCAGTTTTCGGAGGGCAGCTTTTGGCCGTACGGAAAAGAAGAAAGCGTATTGAACCCTTGGAAGATATTTCGATTTGAGAAGACGTTTTATAATGTAATCAAGCTTTATGTAATCTGACGAAAAATGACAACATGTGTAGTAATTAAAATTTAAGAGGATTGGAACCAATGATTTGTCAATACTAAAGTACACTTTACTCAAAGGCTTATATACGTCTCTTGAACAATGAAGTTCAAAGTTTGAATGGAAATGTATCAGTGGAAAATGCACGGAAATAGTACACGCATTCCATTTTTCCACTATAAAACCATAGAGCTAGCCTTTTACCACAAACCATCGCGGGCAGCAACTCAGTTAATGCAGCAACATTTCTTTCTTTTCATTGTTAGAGCAAAGAGTTGTAATTTTCTGTTGTGCCATGGATCTTGTGTGGGTGTTAGCCATCGCAGATATACGAATTCTCGGCTATCTTGCAGTGGCTATCATATCTGCTTACCTCTTTTACAGGCAACTTCGCCCCTCTTTGAAGTTGCCGCCTGGTCCCCATGGTTGGCCCATAATCGGGCACCTACATCTAATGGGAAAACTGCCTCATAGGTCCCTCGATCGACTCTGCAAAACGTACGGACCACTCACGTATATGAGACTCGGATCCGTGCCCAGTGTCGTCGCCTCCATGGCTGACATGGCCCGAGAATTTCTCAAGACCAACGATGTCATATTGGCTTCCCGCCCTCGCGTGGCTGCCGGGAAATACACCGTCTATAACTATTCCAACATCACCTGGTCTCCTTACAGAGAGCACTGGCGCCTCGGGAGTAAGTTGTGTCTCATCGAGCTTTTCAGTGCCAAGCAACTTGAATCCTTCGAGTATATCAGAGTAGAAGAGGTGGCTCGAATGATACATTCCGTGTTCGAGACATCTCGGCGGGGCTTCCTAATAGAAATCAGAGAAGAGACGACCAATGTTAGCAATAATATCATTTCTCGTATGGTTTTGGGCCGAAGGTACTTGGACGAGAAGGTCGGGAACAAGATAAATTTGACGGAGTTCAGGGAGATGTGGGAGGCGTTGTTTGTGCTCAACGGGGTTCTTAACGTTGGAGATTTTATACCGTGGCTAGCCTGGTTGGATCTCCAAGGTTATGTCAAGCGTATGAAGAAGCTGAGCAAGCGGTTGGATGATTTCCTGGAGGAGGTGTTGGAAGAGCACGAAAGGAGAAGGAGGGGCATGGAGAATTACGTGGCGAAGGATATGGTGGACGTTCTGCTGCAGCATGCCGATGATCCCCAGCTGAATCTGAGTCGAATCAAATTCAAAGAATTCACTCAGGCACGCACTGAGAAGCATTCTCGTCTCTATATTTTTTTATGGGGTTAGCAATCCTTTTTAATTCTTGTTGGAAATTAATTCCAACTACTGATATCAATCAGTAGTAATTGCAGAATGACTAGAGTGTGGCACATTGAAGCCTTAGCAAAGGCGGTTGCTGTTTTTTGAACAATTGCAAAAGGATTGCAAAGCTCGCACAAGCGAAGTGTAGAACGGATAAGAATCGGCCCCTTGATATTTATCAAAGGCAGTAGCCGACTTCTTAAGAGCAGAGTTAAGGCACAGACTCAAAGTCTCGCCAGTAGCGCAGAGCTTTGATTACAAAGTTGAAATAGGCTTTAAAGCCTTACCAACATATCAATGGAGTTAAATGACTGAGGCGGCATAAGTTCGCTACAATACAAAGCAGCGATATGATGCAACGATAGTTCTAACACTATCGCATCGCAAATCTTCAAAGAACTTAAAGAGTGCACACCAAAGAGTTTTAGCGATGTGATGAGGTCCCACCTCAATCGCAATCACGACATCGCAATGTTACTTGCATGCCTGCTGCACTATTGTCGATCTCCGATGCAATGTGGACCCTGCTCCAATCGCAATCGCAAGTTTCATATGAACGTCCGCAAATGGACTATTGAAACAATGTTCCGATGTTGCGATGCGATATGGGCCCCGCCCAATCACAAATCGCAAAGACAGCAATCGCGTAATCGCAATCGCAAAGCGCAAAGGCTATTAACCTTTGTCCGTTGAAATGCTGATCGCCAATTAAGTTCTGGACGCGATGAAGTTTCACAAATGGATTTCATATAATTTGAGATCCGGGTTTTATGGGTTCATTCAATAGTTTTTATTATAATCGCACCTTATAAAAGGGAATGAGCCTGAAGGCTTTTAAATAATAAAAAAGTCTTTAATTTGAATGCACAAGAACGCATTTTTGTAAAACAGAGAAACAAAGAAATTGTTGTAGCCTGCAGGCTGAATATACAGCAAGTTTGTAAGCACTGTATGTGTGGATAGAGGACAGAGAAGTTTTTTGTGAGAACTGTTGTTTTATAGTCTAGTGTAATACTTTGTAAATCCCTCTCAAGGAGGAAGAATCAGATTTCTGATTTTGTATTTCTTTTATTCTTTTATGAATTAAGAAAACTTTTCCTAAATTGTTTCTGTTCATTCTGCAAATTAAGCTTGAAAACTTTGTGTTGTAGAGGGAATATTCATTCTCTCTTGTTGTTTTGAAGTAATCAGAAACTTCTACATGGTATCAGATCTATTCTAGGCACTCAGTGAGACAAAACAGAGTTTTTTTTCCACTGTAGCAGCTGTAAGAAGCATTTAGAGCAGATTTTCTCCGGCAGAGAAAGTTCTCGCTTGTTTTATTATACAGTCAGTATCTATTCTTTGCTTATATAGTTAAGATGGCAGATGCTGGAATTGGTTTGAAAAATTCCCAACTTCCACAGTTTAATGGGAAGAATCATAGTTATTGCTCCATAACTATGAGACCTTTGTTTGCTTCTCAGGGATTATGGGAGCTAGTTGAAAATGGCTACACTAAACCTGCAGATGCAGCAGCGTTGGCTGCTTTGACAGTAGCAGAAAGAGACCTGTTAAAGAGTGACAGGAAGAAGGACTCCAAAGCCCTCTTTAATCTCTTTCAATCAGTACATGAGAGTGTTTTCCCATGGATTGCAACAGCAAAAAAGTCCAAAGAGGCATGGGATATTATCAAAACTGCCTACCAAGGCATGGAGAAGGTGAAGACTGCAAAGTTGCAGAGGTTGAGGAGAGACTTTGAAACAATCAACATGAAGGAATCTAATACAATAGATTCATTCTTCACTCACGTTATTGGGTTGATAACTCAAATAAGATCTCATGGTGAAGCTCTTGAAGAAAGAAGGATCGTAGAGAAAATCTTGAGAAGTTTACCCTCAAGGTTTGAAGCTATTGTGGTAGCAATAGAAGAGACAAAGGATCTCTCACTGTTCACAGTAGATGAACTGAGTGCTTCTCTTATGTCTCATGAACATAGACTGAGTAGAGGAACAAACTCCTCTTTGGAGCAAGCATTTAAGACTCAAATGTCATTCGGTCGAGGAAGAGGTCGAGGTAGAGCAAATAACAGAGGTCATGGAAGAAGCCAAAACAGAGGCAGAAATAATCTTGCTAGCACAAGCGGAAGGAGCTGCAATCAGAACCAAGATGAAGGTTCAAGCAAAAAGCAAGCTCATGGACAAAGGTATGACAAATCCCAAGTCCAATGTCATTATTGCAAGAAGTTAGGCCATTATGCAAATGAATGTAGGAAAAAGAAAAATGACATGAATAATAGGAAAAATGCTAATTTTGCAAATGAAGAAGATAAGAACCCAAAGATTGTGTTGTTAACATGTAACATTGCACAAAACAAACAAGAAGATTTTTGGTTCTTAAACTCAGGTTGTAGTAATCACTGTAAACATTGCAATGTTTGCCAATCTGGATGAAAATGTGAAATCTGAGGTAACAACAGGAACTGATAGTAAGATATCTGTCAAGGGTAAAGGCAGAGTCAGTATCCTAGAAAAAAATGGAGAACAGATGATTGTGCCAGAGGTATACTATGTACCTGGTCTGAAATGTAATATTTTGAGCATTGGACAGCTCATTAACAAAGGTTACAATGTGTTCTTCAAAGATGATGTGTGTACTATCAGAGACATACCTCCAAGTAAGAAGATCATTACAGAAGTGCAGATGACCAGCAATAGAATGTTTCCCCTCAAACTCAGAGCAGATTTGAAGGAAGGAAGAACTATTGCACCTGTAACACAAGAAGTCTTTCAAGAAGAAGTGAAAGATGAAAATTGGTTGTGGCACTTGAGATTTGGACATCTCAATTTCGGAGGCTTGAATCTGTTGCACAGAAAGGGAATGGTAAAAGGATTTCCATTGATTGAGAAACCGAACAGCCTTTGTGAAGGCTACCTTTGTGAAGGCAAACGACACAGAGAAAGCTTTCCAGCAGGAAAGAGTATAAGGGCAAAAGCACCCTTGGAAATTGTTCACTTTGATGTGTGTGGACCGATGCAAATACCATCATTTGCTAGAAATAAGTATTTTTTAACTTTCATTGATGATTACACCAGAAAGACATGGGTGTATGTGTTAAAACAAAAGAGTGAAGTGTTTGAGAAATTCTGCCACTTCAAAACTCTTGTTGAGAAGCAGTGTGGGCATTACATCAAAATGCTCAGAACAGATAGAGGTGGAGAGTACATCTCTAAAGACTTTCTGCGTTTTTGCAGAGAGAATGGCATACAAAAGAAATTTACCACGAGGTATACACCTCAGCAAAATGGTGTTGAAGAAAGGAAGAATAGGACCATTCTGGACATGGTCAGAAGTATGTTGAAGGCAAAACACTTGCCGCATGAGTATTGGGCTGAAGTTGTCACTTGCGCAATTTACATCTTAAACAGATGCCCAACTAAAGTCGTCATGAATAAAACACTAGAAGAAGCATGGAGTGAACAAAAGCAAATTGTCACTCACATGAGAGTATTCGGCTATGTAGCTTATGCACATGTACCAGATCAGCTAAGGAATAAGCTTGATAGTAAGGGGGAGAAGTGTGTCTTTACTGGCTACTGTGATGAGTCAAAAGCATACAAACTTTATAATCCATCCACCAAGAAATTGATAGTAAGTAGAGATGTGTAGTTCTGTGAAGAAGAAGCTTGGGATGGAAGTCTAGAAAATACTGTGAACGTGAAGACAACTCTGTCTCATGAAGAAGAAGAAGAAGAAGAAGGAACAACAGTTGTTAATCCTTCTTCGGTGGTTACTCCTCCACCACCACAAGCACAAAAACAAACCACACCACAAGCTGGAATTCGAACAACCTTGAGAAGTCAAGGAAGTGATACTCCAAGCACATTGCAAGGATCTGGAATGCCCTCAAGTTTAAATGAAACTTCAAGCAAAACAAGAAGACCAAGATTCAGAAATCTCAATGAGATTTATGAACAAGGAGAAGTAAGTAACAATACCAGTCTGAATTCATTATTCGCTTTATATTGTCATGTTGATGACCCAATTCATTTTGAAGATGTTGTAAATGATGATAAATGGATTGAAGCAATGAATGAAGAAATTGGTGCAATTGAGAAGAGTAAAACATGGGAGTTAGTGGACCTCCCTGAAGGCAAAGATGCCATTGGAGTTAAGTGGGTCTATAAGACCAAAAGAAATGTTGAAGGCAAGATCGAAAGGCACAAGGCCAAACTTGTTGTTAAAGGCTACAAGCAGCAACAAGGCAGAGACTATGATGAAACCTTTGCACCAGTAGCAAGGATGGAAACAGTTAGAACAGTGTTGTCTATTGCAGCACAACACAAATGGAAGATTTATTAGATGGATGTTAAATCTACATTCCTGAATGGAGTGTTAAAAGAAGAGGTTTATGTTGAACAAACGCTAGGCTATGAAGTTGAAGACAAAGAGCATAAAGTATGCAAACTGAAGAAGGCTCTTTATGGGCTGAAGCAAGCTCCAAGAGCATGGTATAACATGATAGATGCTTACCTGATTGAGAATGGGTTCGAGAAGTGTGATGGTGAACCCACACTCTACATAAAGGAGAATGACGGTAAGATTCTTATCATTGTTTTATATGTAGATGATTTAATTTTTACTGGCAATGATGCTTCTCTCATTGCTAATTTTAAAGCAGTCATGAAAAGTGAGTTTGAAATGACTGACTTGGGCTTCTTGAGATATTTTATTGGAATTGAAGTAGACAAAAGTGAAAATGGTGTTTTCATTTCTCAAGATAAATATGTAGAAGCAGTGTTGAAGAGATTCAACATGCAGAACAGCAAAGCAACTGTGACTCTGACAATGATGGGGTTGAAATTGAGTAAAGAAGATAGCAGTAAGGATTTTGATCCAAATTTGTATAAAAGCATAGTTGGCAGCCTTATGTACTTGACTGCAACTAGGCCAGACATTATGCACACTGTTAGCTTAATCTCCAGATTCATGGAAAGACCGAAAGAAGCTCATTGACAGGCAGCCAAGAGAATTTTAAGGTATGTAAATGGAACAAAGGGGTTTGGAATATTATACTCCTCTTCTGAAAGTTTCATGTTGACAGGATACATTAACAGTGATTGGGCTAGAAGTGTTGATGATCAAAAGAGCACATCAGGATAGGTGTTTCATTTGGGATCAGAAGAAGTTTCATGAGCTTCCAAGAAGCAACCGATAGTTGCTTTATCTATAGCAGAAGCAGAATATGTAGCAGCAACAGCAGTAGCATGCTAAGCAGTATGGTTGAGAAGAGTTCTCAGAGATTTATGTCATGAACAAGAAAAAGGCACAACCATTTACCATGACAATAGCTTGATGATAGCATTGTCTAAAAATTTTGTCTTTCATAAAAGGACAAAGCGCATTGACACCAAGTTTCACTTCATACGTGAATTGGTTAACAATGGAGAGATTGTTTTGCAGCACTACAAAACAGAAGATCAATTTGCAGATATCCTCACAAAGCCACTAGCGCATAAAAGCTTTGATCATTTCAGGGAATGCCTGGGTATGTAGAAAAACCCAGCAATTGAAATTAAGGGGGAGTGTTGGAAATTAATTCCAACTACTGATATCAATAAGTAGTAATTGTAGAATGGCTAAAGTGCGGCACATTGAAGCCTTAGCAAAGGCGGTTGCCATATTTTGAAAAATTGCAAAAGGATTGGAAAGCTCGCACAAGAGAAGTGGAGAACAGATAAGAATCGGCCCCTTGATATTTATCAAAGGTGGTAGCCGACTTCTTAAGAGCAGAGTTAAGGCACAGACTCAAAGTCTCGCCAGCAGTGCAAAGCTTTGATTACAAAGTTGAAATAGGGTTTAAAGCCTTACTAACATATCAGCGGAGTTAAATGACTGAGGCGACATAAGTTCGCTGTAATACAAAGCAGCGATGTGATGCAACGATAGTTCTAACGCTATCGCATCGCAAATCTTCAAAGAACTTAAAGAGTGCACACCAAAGAGTTTTAGCAATGCGATGAGGTCCCACCTCAATCGCAATCGTGGCATCGCAATGTTACTTGCATTCCTGCTGCACTATTTCCGATCTCCGATGCGATGTGGACCCCACTCCAATCGCAATCGCAAGTTTCATATGAACGTCTGCAAATGGACTGTTGAAACAATGTTCCGATGTTGTGATGCGATATGGGCCCTGCCCAATCGCAAATTGCAAATCACAAAGACAACAATCGCATAATCGCAAATCGCATACCGACTACTGATCGCCATCGCAGAATCGCAATCGCAAAGCGTAAAGGCTATTAACCTTTGTCCGCTGAAATGCCAATCGCCGATTGAGTTCCGGATGTGATGAAGTTTCACAAATGGATTTCCTATAATTTGAGATCCGGATTTTATGGGTCAGTTTAATAGTTTTTATTATAACCGCGCCTTATAAAAGGGAATGAGCCTGAAGGCTTTTAAAAAATAAAAAAAGTCTTTACTTTGAATGCACAGGAACGCATTTTTGTAAAACAGAGAAACAAAGAAATTGTTGTAGCCCACGGGCTGAATATACAACAAGTTTGTAAGCATTTTATGTGCCGATCGAGGACAGAGAAGTTTTTTGTGAGAACTATTGTTTTACAATCCACTGTAATACTTTGTAAATCCCTCTCAAGGAGGAAGAATCAGATTGCTGATTTTGTATTTCTTTTATTCTTTTATGAATTAAGAAAACTTGTCCTAAATTGTTTCTGTTCATTCTGCAAATTAAGCTTGAAAACTCTGTGTTGTAGAGGGAATATTCATTCTCTCTTTTTGTTTTGAAGTAATCAGAAACTTCTAAAATTCTTTGAACCCTTTGAATTCTCTGTATGGAGGACATCATAGCGGGTGGGACCGAGAGCTCTGCGACGCTAGTGGAGTGGGCACTGGCAGAGCTCCTGAAAAAACCAAAAACCTTTGAAAAGGTGATGGAGGAGCTGGACAGAGTGGTGAGAAGATCACGGTGGGTAGAGGAGAAATACTTTCCTGGGCTGGAGTATCTATAGGAAATCGTGAAGGAGATGATGAGGCTCCACCCAGTGGCTCCCGTGCTCGTCCCCCGTCTCTCCATGGAACCGTGCAAGATCGCAGGTTATGAAATTATTGCAAACACAAGGATGCACGTTAACGTGTGGATTATCGCCCGGGATGCAGAGTTTTGGGAGAAGATGGAAGAATTTAGACCGGAGAGATTCCAAGGGAGCCCGTTGGACGTGAAGGGCAGAGATTACGAGCTCTTGCCTTTCGGGACCGAGAGGAGGATGTGCCCGGGGTATAGTCTGGGACTGAAAGTTGTTCATTTAGGTTTGGCCAATATGATTCATGGATTCCACTGGTGGCTTCCTGATGGACAGAGCCCCAACGACTTGGATATGGGGGAGACCTTTGGGTTGTCCACTCCTAAGACTTATCCTCTTGTTGCAATGGCCCGACCTCGCCTGCCTTCCGATCTCTACAAATTCGACCTCACCGAGCGTCAGATTTAAATATCTCATATTATTTCTTCGAAAGCACAGAGCCCTTATAGTTTCTTAATTAGGGGAATACTATAGCTCTGAGAGAAATGTGTATAAATATGTCGTCAACTGTTCTGCTATAAGTATTATTGGCCAACTCTGTAGGTTTGTTGTGATGATTTGCATAGGCTTTATTAGAAATAAAAAGTAGAAAGAGACAAAATACTTTTGTTGTATCTATCTATTGCGAGGTTTTTTTCTTAAAATGATATCATTTTTACACGTAGTTTTAAAAAAGAAGCAGAATGGCTTAGAATTTGGCAAAGATTTTGAAAAAATTTGACAAAAATTTGTTCAGAATTTTGTTTACAGTTGTTAAATTTTAGTATTTTGAGTGCTCTATGGGTTTTTTATAATGTTTAATCTATTTCCACTATCAAAAATGGATTCCAAACACTCCAACTACTTGATTTTGTAAATTTTAATTTACCAAATTCCAAAAAAAAAACTATTCCACATGCTCGGTAAACAATTTCTCATTTTTATATAGAATGATTCCGACTTCTTCCTGTCCATTCACTAATGATGCCAGCCATGTTCATAAATATTCATATTATATTTTTCCAACTTTTTCATTTTACGTGTCAAATCAAAATATATCAACAAAATCGCTAACGGGGACATGGGCATATTATTTAATGTCTTTGGATGCTCTTAGTTTTCTGTCCTTGGACCATATCTGATACAAATTCTAACATTTCAAACATCTCTATCTTCCATTTTGGAAAGTTCGAAACCAAAAGAAAGGAAAACTGTATTATACCTGATTTTAAATGATGAATTTTTCTCTCCAATATGGCAACTAGTTACAAGTTTTTTTCTTAAATAATGATGGTTTTGATGAAAACTGAGGTGGAATATGTTTGGTAAATTGTGCGTTGTCATTCATATGTCTAATTTTTTTTAAGGTGAATACTCCATCTATATTCAGGAATATTCTTTTTAATGAAGTGAAGAGTGCGTTAAATAAATCAATTATGAAGTTAGAATAGAGTTAAAATATAGTTGTTAGAGGAGAGGGATATTAAGCCTTTTCTGATAAAGTGAAGATTTTTTGACTTCGTTGAATAAATGATGAAGTTAGATTATAGTAGATAGAGTTAGAATATAACTCTTAGAGGAAGAGTGATAGAACTCATAATTCCAAATAAATGAAATAATTATTAGAAATTAAATTAATTGAAGGAATCGAATAATATAAATTACTCAAATTATGGTAATAAAAAAAATTGAATTAATTTAATATTATTTTATTAAGAAATTATTATAAGATGTTAATGATTTAGGAAATTTTGAAAGATTTATTATCCTATTACATTGTTGTAGAGAAAAGGTAAAAAGTTTGAATGGAAAGAGGAATGTGCCACGATTTTTGAACAATTGAAACAGTTTCTTGCAAATTCTCCAGTTCTAAAGATTGTAGATCTGGACAAAGAATTTGTGGTATGCGTTGATGCTTGCAGAAGAAGACTTGGTGGAGTTCTTATGTAGGAGGGGAAAGTAGTGTGTTATGAGTCACGAAAACTGAATGAGCACGAGAAGAACCACCTAACACATGATCTTGAGTTGGTATTGATCATCCATGCATTGAAGATGCGGAGGCACTATCTTATTGGAATGAGGTTTTTACTGATGAGTAATCATAGTGGATTTAAGTATCTATTTGACCAACCAAATTTGAATTCAGGCAAGGTAGATGGTTGGCCACAATCAATGAGTTCGACTTTGAGATCAAGTACATTAAAGGTAAATAGAATAGGGTTGCAAACACTCTCAGTAGGTGGATGCGGGTGAACCATATAGCAACTATGAGTTCTTATGGGACAGATCTATAGGATTGGATCTTACAGGAAAGTCAACAGGATAACAGGTACATGGAGCTCAGTCACAGGCTATAACAGAGTACAAGTATATGTGCAGGTAGTGGTACATGTATAGGTACAAGTAATGGTATAGTTACAAGTACAGGTAGTGGTATAGGTACATGTAATGGTACGGGTACATTTAATGGTACATGTACTATAACATCCATCCAACATCACATAATAATAAAAAATTACTTAACTATATACTTTGCGGTAAATATTAGACTTACTCACTCATTAAACATGCTATGGTCATTGTTATTACTTGATATAACATATTCGTGAATATGGTAAAGTTCTTGACTTTATTTATTTTTTAATGCATTTATGGTTAACATATGACTATGGTACTTCCTATTGATTGCACCTAGTCTATATCAATAATGCGCACAATTTTTTTTAAATGTTTTCCCTCCCAAGGAATTCAATTATTCAATGCGAATCTGGAAACATCGATTCTCATTCTTAGTGATTAGCAATATTGTTTTAATTTAAGTATCCTTGTAGATTTTCTTTGTACCACCTCTCCACTTGAGTTTCGTGCTCATGACATCTATATACATTCTCACCATCGGATTCAATGGAAGATCTATGGATGCCGATGGTTCTCAATGGTTTAGGGTCAACAACCTCACCCAAACCCTAACCGCTCAGCTCATTTGTGTTGGGGTTTGCTGCGGGGTTGCTACTCTGCAACCGGATGTGGCCTTTGACCTCTGGCTATGATTTTTGTCTGTCTATGGCGATGGAGAAGGAGAGTTGTGAGGGTTTCCTTGGTTTGATAATTGCATAACCAACTTTGGTGACTCGTGGCTTTACCACCACTTGCGGCTTTGATTTTCTTCTCCATGATTGAACTTTGCTAAAGAGTACATGCTTTCTTGTAGCTCAATTACCTCCACTTCTGCTCCAGAAGTTACTATGTTTTCTTTCTACATGCTGCTTGGTAGGAGACTTCGGGGTTTTTCTCACTGTCATGTCCCTTCCATCATTTTTACATCTCGACCTTTCTGTCATAGCAGGTAAATCTTCGAGGTTATCTCCTTGTGTTATTTTTATTTGTTTTATTTTGGTTATTGCTCCCTTCTACACCCGAAGTCTGGAACTAATCTTTTCCTTTTGACTACCCCACAGGAAATCTTCATTTTCACTTGGAGTCGGCTTCACCCAGGTATGTCATGCCTTCATTTTTCAGTTCCATGGCTTGCTCACAATGTTTGTCATTCTCAATACTATTAGTTCAGATTTCTAACTTACGTTTGGTTTGAATTTGTGTAGGTACAGGTTTTTTGTCATTTTCAGGGTTGATTTCCTACGTTGCCTCTACCGTGTACCAAGGCAAGGATCTCACCTGCAAATGAATCTCCTATCTCAGGTACTGGGTAGCTTCCTATCTTCTCTTTGTTAGTGTGGCGGCATGAGTTGTGTTAGCCTTTATATTCTAGGTGCAAGTATTTTTCTGGAGTTTAAGAGACTTGTCTTGCAACGTGATTAAGGGTTTTGATGACCCGAACCAGGGTTACTTCTATTTTGCAGAATTCCTCTATAATGTATAAGTTTATATTTTTGACTCATTATGTTTGAACGAGCAATTTCTATTACTGTATTCTTGACAACCCAGTTATTTTCTTTGGGGTTTCTGTTATACTTCTAGGTTAACATATGTATGAATGCACTGAACATTTGCACCTCTGATTTCTATGTTTAAATGTTTGAGAGATAATTTAACCTCTGCTTCCCAGAATATGAGAAGAAATTTTACTTCCAATTATATGTGTTATATGAATGAATTGATTTTTCAGTGCTTCGAATTATGTTACTTATTTCCACTGTATGATAACAGTCCTGCTTCATTTTTACTGTAAATTATAACAAGTTAGGGGTTGATCGGACCGACCTAATTTCGTCTATGTATAGTCTTTTTATTAGGGAACAAATGTCCTAGAATCTAAAGTTTCCTCACTCTGGTTCTGGGTTAAATATTTCCCAATCAAACCTTAACTGAATCCTTCTTTTCAGGTTGTTTAAGAGATATTTTATGGTTTGTATATCGCACTAGATTTTCTCTCCGAACGTTGTTCTTCTTGTTCATTTCTAGCTAATTGTTCCACTGTAAAAAGTTCACTTGCTGTAGAAAAAGACTGTTTACTGTGCAAATAGATTATTCTATGTAATGAAAAGAGTTTACTGTATAAAGGGAATTTATATTGCATAAAGAATAAAAGTTGTCTTTCCATGCATATTCCTATCTGCTTATAAATTCTTTTAATTAACCATACAGTCAGTCTTTAAAATTTCAGAATGAATAATATCCGAGGATCACATAGTAGTTTTCTCTTTCATGAATAATGACATTCATTCAACAATTATGAAACTTCACAGTAAACAGGCATCTTTAGAGAAATATGATTCTCAACCAAAATTCTCAATTTAATAATGTCATATATTACCTAAGCTAATAGTATCGACATGCCCTTTTGTAAAACTTAGTAGAACACATTGGATTTACTTATCTAAAATCTACAGATGTTTTCCTCCATACCGTGGATGAGGTAATTACGTCCACCCGACAGCTTCTTCACCGAGTCAAGTTGGTTGCTCGACCTCGAAGAGACCTTTAAACTTACTCCAATCCAATCTACTATCCGGAAGAATTCAATATGGTTGAGAGTAATTCCAATGGTCTCTACCAGCTCAGGAAAATTCACGTTCTCTCCCATTTTCCTTCACTTAGACTCTTACGGATCAGAACCCCTCTTCCTCACAGGGATGTTGCTTTATCCACAGAGAAAGGGTAACTAACTGAACTGTTTATGTTCAACCACTTCTCAGTTGGAACACTTTTCACCATCAATATTTTCACTTTATGGAACCACTTCCATAACTAAATTTTCATTTACCTTAAATCCAAAACACAATTTACTTATGTTTTTTAACTAATTTCTAGTAAGAAAATAAATGTCTCAGTTTTATTTTAAAAAATCACATAACAAATAATTTGGTATTTAAACTAGTTGTCACAACTTTCCCCCTAGAAGTGAACACCGTCCTTTGTGTTTTGCTCCAGCTCAGCAAACAGCTCTGGGTAAGCCTCCCAAACAAACCCTTCATCTTCCTAGGTAGCCTCATCTGAGCTGAAGTGATTCCATTGCACTTTAACCTGGGTGATGGCTCGCCTCTGGAGCATGATTTCTCTACGATCAATTATACACTAAGGTTCAACTAGAAACTCGCCATCCAGCTTGACCTGCAGTCAGCAAAAGTCTGAGTTAATTTCGCACCAGGTTTATTAATTCTAGTTAGGATTTTAATCTTAACCCACCTGAATACTTTTCCAATGGATTACATGCTTCGAGTCATGTATATATCGCTTTAATAGAGATACATGGAACACATTGTGCACCCGAATATGGCTATGTAGGGCCAATCAGTATGCCACTGGTCCCACCCTTTCCAATATCTGGAAGGGCCCACAGAACCTAGGGGCCATCTTGGCATAAGAGGTCCATCGTAGCATGTTTCTTTTTGGTTTTATTCGTACATACACATGCTCACCTAGTCCAAATTAGCGATAAGTTATTTTCTTATCTGCATATACTTTTTGCCGAACTTGAGCAGCCTTCAAAGTTTTCCTGATTTTTCTTACCTTCCATTCCATCTCCTCTAACATTTCTGGTCCCAGCATCAGCTTGTTCTCGAGACTACTCTAATTGATAGATGTGTGACAATGTCGACCATACAAAGCTTCAAAGGGACTCGTTTTCAGAGATTCCAGGTAGCCATTGTTGTAAGCAAATTCCACCAAATGTAAATATTATTCCCATCTTGTTGGATGTTGCATTACGTACATATGTAACATGTCCTCTAAGATTTGATTCACCTGCTCCATTTGTCCGTCCGTTTGAGGATGATAGGCGGTACTGAAATTAATTTGGTTTCCCAGACCTTTAAACAAGGTTTTTCGGAATGCTAAAGTAAACTTCACATCTCTGTGAGATATGACAGTCTTTGGAGTGCCATGCAGTCGAAACATTTCTCTCATAAAGATGTTTGTGATATGCACTGTTTTATATGTGGACTGTATCGGTATAAAATGTGCTGACTTGGTCAATCGATCGACCACCACCATAATGGAATCATTATGTTTTTTTTATTTTTATTTTGGCAAACTCGTGATGAAGTCTAGAGATATGACCTCCCATTTCCATTCTAGCACTGGTATGGGCTGCAACAATCCCGTCAGATGTCGATGTTCCACCTTAACTTACTGACACTCCAGACACTTGTTCAAATATTCTGCAATGTCCTTTCACATACTGGGCCAGAAATAATTCTTTTTCATTGTTGTTAACATTTTCTGATATCCTGGATGTCCGGCTTAATTACTTTGGTGGTATTCGTTCAAAATCATCTCCTTCAAATCCATTCGATTTGGAACATATATCCTTTCCTTGAAGGTTAGTATTTGATCATCACTAATTCCATAATCGAAAGATTTTCTTTGCCTTTTGGCCTCCTCTGCTTGCTGCCATATAAATTGGTATTCAGGATCCTTCTTATCTTCTTTTTTTATTTGATCCAAAATTTTCTTTCAATCTGGTTGTAGTAGAGTTCATAAACTCCATGCAAATTTCTACTTAAGGCATCTTCCACCTAGTTTTCCTTACCTTTCACATGTTGCATATCAATTTCAAACTCGCTCAGAAAAGCATTCCATCTTGCTTGGTGAGAATTGAGATCAACTTGCTTGAAGTAGCTCGTTAGGCTACTCTGATCAGTTTTTAACACAAGCCTCTTTCCTAGCAAATAATGCCTCCACACTCAGATCGCATGCACAATCGTTGTTAGCTCCAGATCATAAGATGAGTATCAATATTCATGTTCTTTTAACTTCTGCAATTCATATGCAACCACTCTTCCTTCTTGGGACAGGATTTCCCCAACTCCTTCTTTACATGCATCCGTATAGACTTCAAATTATTTGTTGGGATTAGCTGCCCTCAACACTGGAGCAGTAGTCAATAAGAGTTTTAACTTTTCAAAACTAGTTTGACATTTTTTAGTCCATCTAAATACTTTTCCCTTCCTCTGTAAGGAGGTAATAGGAAAAGCATTCTTTAAGAACCCTTCAATGAAACATCGGTAATAACTGGCTAATCCCATAAAATATCGGACGTCTGCCACATTTTGTGGCACCCGCCATTCCATAATTGTTATGATTTTCTCTAGATCAACTGTTATTTCCTCAACAGAAATAACATGGCCTAGGTACTGGATTTCCTCCTTGAAAAACTCACATTTGTTGAATTTACCATACAGCTAATGTTTCTGTAACATCTCCAACACTACTCTTAAGTGTTCCTTGTGCTCTTCTACATTATTCAAGTAGATTAAGATGTCTTCAATAAATATTAATACAAAATTGTCCAAGAAGGGGTGAAATATACCATGCATCAGCCTCATAAACGTTGTTGGTGCATTACTCAACCCAAATGGTAGTACCACAAATTCATAATGCCCATACCTGGTATGGAAGGCAGTTTTGTGGATGTCTTCATCCTTTATCTGGATATAGTGATAAACTGATCTCAGGTCTATCTTTGAAAATATGGTGGCCCCCTTTACCTGATCGAATAGGTCATCAATCCGTGGTACTGGGTATTATTTTTTTACGGTTATTTTATTGATCTGTCGATAGTCCATGCACATTCGCATGGTTCCATCTTTTTTATTCACAAACAACACAGGTGCTCCCCAAGGGGACACACTTGGTCGAATTTACCCCTTATCCAACAATTCATGTAACTGCATCTTTAGCTCGGTCAATTTTGGTACACTCATTCTGAAAGGTGCTCTTGAAATCGGTGATGGTCCTATCACCAATTCAATAGTAAAATCAATGTCTCTTCTTGGTGGTAAACCTGGTACCTCTTCTTAGAATACGTCCATGAAATCTTACGCTATAGGTATGTTTTCCATGATCGGAGTCTTTTCCTTAGAATTAGTGAAGCCTACTTGAATAGCATATAACGGACATCCCTTCCTCATACACTTACTCATCTGTGAGGCTATAATGGGATGCAGTTGTAAAGGCTTCTTGATTCCTTGTATCTCCTTATGTGTTCCATCATGCATTCTGTGATATATAATTTTCTCTTTACAATCCACCAAGGTCCAATGCTTTTCCAACCAGTGCATTCCCAATAGCACATCGTAAGATCCCAAAGGAAAAATATTCAGTTCTATGTTTAACTGTTGCTCACCAATCTCCAATGTACAAATAGGAATTTTGGCACAGGCTTTCCTCTTTGCTCCAGTGGCTACCTGTACTATCCATGGGTTTTTTAATTTCTATATTTGTAATTTACATATTTCTACTAATTTTGGATTCACATAACTTAAACTTGCACCCAGGTCAACCAAAACAGAGATAGGTTGTGAAAGTAGCTTACCTTCCAACTCAATCATTTTTGGTTTTTAATTCGCCTGGCGATCTTCTAATGCTGCGTTAATTCTGGGTATGCTTCAGGCTACATCTCCCACAATGGAAAATTCATGTAGATTAGAAATTGTTTCACTTCTTCCTCGCTGCGTATATTTTCTATAATAGTGCGCCTTGCCACACCCCCAGCACTGTAGGGGTGGTTTCGAATTTTGTCCTTGCTCGGGCTTGCTAGAAGCTTTTGTGGGCTTATCTTCTGCAGGCCATCGGGTTCTTTGGTGGTTTCTTCCAAAGCGTTTATTCACTAAAATTCTTGCAGAAGTCTTAAAATTGCTGGTTCTAGCATTTTTAAAACCTAAACTGCTCTTCTGCCCCTTTTTGGGCGGCCAACTTTTCCCCAGTTCTCCTTTTTCTTTAGCTTGCTAGTAACACATTCTGGCTTTTCGGATTGCCTCATTCATGGTTCTTGGATTCACAAATTCAATTCGTTCTTTCATATGAGTGGGAAAACTACTTAGGAAGCATTGAACCTTAGCTTTTTCGCCCCTCAAGTAAGGAACGTATCTAAGTAAAGAAGTGAACTTGGTTATGTATTCATCCATCGTCGTCTGGCCCAATTTCAAATCATGAAATTCTCTGGACTTCTCATCATAAAAGCATTAAGTTAGGTACTTGTCCTTGAAATATTGATGAAATGCATCCCATGTCATGTCCTAATCCTCTAGGCTACAGACATTCTTAACTTCCTCCCACCACAGTGTGGCCTTTTCTCTCAACTGATAGATGGCTAGCATAGCCTTAATATTGTTGTTATATTCGTAAAATTGAAAGTACTTATTGATATTTATCAGCCACGCTTCAACCACCACTTCCGCCTCTCCATCAAACATGGGTGGTTTTATCTTCTAGAACTCACCTTGCAGTTCCACTTTCTGTTTCTTAATTTCCTGTTGTTCTGATACATTGCCCGACTCAATCTCATTGTAATCTCTGTTTTTGTTACTTCGCTGAGAATGGATTTTTTCCATTCTATCAATGGTTTGAGCTCTTTTTTTCCTTTCATTGTCCTCCTGCATGTCTCTGTCAGGACTGGGTTGCATCATCCCATGATTCTATTTATCCGAAATACTCTTTAGTATTATTTCTTACTCCTACATTAAGCGCTCGTTGTCCGTTCTGACCCGGACCATCTTCTCTTGTGGCTTCTGCACTGTGCTTAACAGAATATTGGTTTGGTGTTGTTGTTCATCTAGCAGTCTACTGGTTTGCTGGTGTTGGTCCACACTTAGATGAATCCACATTTCAGGATTCATTTCTAACTGTGGTTGGGGTGTGGATTCCCCCAAGTGCTGGGGTATTGGTTGCGCCGTACCCCTCCTCATAATGCCTTCTACTGCGTAATTTTCTATGCTGTCTTTGTGCATAATTACACACAATTTGTTATATTAAGTGACCCTTAAGGTCCCAACGTGCGAACGCTGCTCTGATACCACTTGTCACTTCCATCCAACATCACATAATAATAATAAAAATTATTTAACTATATACTTTGTGGTAAATATTAGACTTACTTGCTCATTAAACATGTTATGGTCATTGTTATTACTTGACATAACATATTCGTGAATATGGTAAAGTTCTAGACTTTATTTTTTTTAATGAATTTATGGGCAACATAAAACTATGGTACTTCCTATTGATTGCTCCTAATCTATATCAGTACTATGCACAATTGTTTTTTAAATGTTTTGTCTCTGGAGGAATTTGATTATTCAATGCGAAATGGGAAACATCGATTCTCATTCTTTGTGATTAGAAATATTTTCTTAATTTAAGTATCTGTGCATATTTTTTTTATACCACCTCTCCACTTGAGTTTTCTGGTCATGACATCTTTATACATTCTCACTGTTGGATTCAATGGAAGATCTACGGTTGCCGGTGATTCTCGACGAGTTAGGGTAAACCACCTCACCCAAACCCTAACCGCTCAGCTCATTTGCGTAGGGGTTTGCTGCAGGGTTGTTTCTATGCAATCGGTCGTGGCCTTCGACCTCTAGCTATGATTTTTGTGTGCTTGTGGCAATGGAGAAGGAGAGGTGTGAGAGTTTCCTTGGTTTGATAATTGCATAACCAACTTTGGTGATTCGTGGCTTTACCACTGCTTGCAGTTTTGGTTTTCTTCTCCATGATCGAACTTCGCTAAAGAGTACAATATTTCCTGTAGCTCAGTTACCTCCACTCTTGCTCCAGCAATTACTCTGTTTTCTTTCTTCATTCTGCATGGCAGGATACTTCGGGGTTTTTCTTAACGCCATGCCCCTTCCATCATTTTTACATCTCGGCCTTTTTGTCACAGTAGGTAAATATTCGAGGTTATCTCCTTGTGTTATTTTTATTTGTTTTCTTTTGGTTATTGCTCCCTTCTACACTCGAAGTTTGGAACTAATGTTTTCCTTCTGGCTATCCCTCAAGAAATATTCGTTTTCACTTGGAGTCGGCTTCACCCAGGTATTTCAAGCCTTCGTTTCTCAGTTCCACGGCTTTCTCATAGTGTTTGTCATTCTCAATACTATTAGCTGAGATTTCTAACTTACGTTTGGTTTGAATTTGTGCGGGTACAGTTTTTCTGTCGTTTTCAGGGTTAGTTTCCTACTTTTCCTCTCCCTTGTACCAAGGCAAGGATCTCACCTGTAAATGAATCTTCGGTCTCAGTTACTAGGCAGCTTCCAATATTCTCTTTGTTAGCGTGGTGGCATGAGTTGTGTTAGCCTTTATATTCTAGGTGTAAGTATTTTTCTAGATTTTAAGGGACTTGTCTTGCAACGTGATTAAGGGTTTTTATGACTCAAACCAGTGTTACTTCTATTTTGCAAAATTCCTCTATAATGTATAAGTTTAGATTTTTGACTCATTATGTTTGAATGAGGAATTTCTATTATTGTATTCTTGACAGCCCAGTTATTTTCTCTGGGGTTTCTGTTATAATTCTAGGTTAACATATGTATGAATGCATGGAACATTTTCACCTCTGATTTCTATGTTTAAATGTATGAGAGATAATGTAACCTCTGCTTTCTAGAATATAAGAAAGTTTACTTCTATTTATATGCATTATGAGAATGAATTGATTTTTCGATGCTTTGAATTATGTTAGTTATTTCCACTATATGATAACAATCCTGCTTCGTTTTTACTGTAAATTATAATAGGTTAGGGGTTGATCGGACCGACCTAATTTCATCCATGTATATTCTTTTTACTAGGGAACAAATGTCCCAGAATCTGGAGTTTCCTCACTCTGGTTCTGGGTTAAATATTTCCCAATCAACCCTTAACCGAATCCTTCTTTTCAGGTTGTTTAAGAGATATTTTATGGTTTGTCTATCGTACAAGATTTTATCTCCGAATGCTATTCTTCTTGTTCATTTCTAGCTAACTATTCTACTGTACAAAGTTCACTTGCTGTAGAAAAAGATTGTTTACTGTGCAAATAGATTATTCTGTGTAATGAAAAGAGTTTACTGTATAAAGAGAATCTATACTGCATAAAGAATAAAAGCTACCTTTCCATGCATATTCCTATCTTCTTATAAATCCTTTTAATTAACCATACAGTTAGTCTTTAAAATTTCAGAATGACTAATATCCGAGGATCACACATTAGTTTTCTCTTTCACGAATAATGACATTCATTCAACAGTTATGAAACTTCACAGTAAACAAGCGTCTTCAGAGAAATATGATTCTCAACCAAAATACTCAATTTAATAATGTCATATACCGACATGTCGTTCTGTAAAACTTAGCAGAACACAGTGGATTTACTTATCTCTAATCGACTGATGTTCTCCTCCCTACCATGGATGAGGAAATTACGTCCTCACCCCCCCTGCCCCCCGTGCTCCACACCCAAGTCAAGTAGGTTGAAATAGAACTCAGAAGAGATCTCGAGACTCCAATCCAATCTAATTTCCGAAAGAATTCAGGATGGCTGAGATTATTTCCACTAGTCTCTACCAGCTCGGGAAAATTCACGCTCTCTCCCCTTTTCCTTCACTTAGCCTCTTATAGATTAGAATCCCCTCTTCCTCACAGGGATGTTTCTTTATCCACAGAGGAAGGGTAACTGACTAAACTGTTTATGTTCAACCACTTCTCAGTTGGAATACTTTTTACGATCAGTCTTTTCACTTTATGAAACCACTTCCATAACTAAATTTTCATTTACCTTAAATCCAAAACACAATTTAGTTCTGTTTGTTAACTAATTTCTAGTAAGAAAATAAATGTCTCATTTTTCTTTAAAACAATTAAATAATAGATAATTTGGTATTTCAAACAGTTGTCATAGGTACAAGTAGTGGTATAGGTATAGGTATAGGTATCAGTACAGGTGCACAGAATGTGGACTATTGTATCATGGTAGATGGCTTCATAATATTTAGGGATAGGATCTATGTACCAGATAGCAGTGAGCTCAAGAATCTGGTATTGAAATAGTTTCATGTGAAACCATATTCAAGTCACCCAGGATATCAAAATACAATGACGAAAATGAAGTAGTTTTATTATTGGCCAGATTTGAAAAAGGATGTGGCAGAGTTTGTGCCTAGATGCTTGGACTGTCAACAGGTAAAGGCAAAGTATAAGAATCCAGGTGGACTACTACAACCAATTCTGATTCTAGAGTGGAAATGGGAGGTCATTTTTATGGATTTTATCACATGTTTTTTTAGGACATATAGACACCACGATTTGATCATAGTTGTGGTATAAATAATGGCGAAGGTAGTGCACTTCCTTCCAGTGAAGTCTACTTATTCGGCTAATCATGTAGCACAGGTCTTCATCAGGTATTTGGTGAGGTTTCATGGTGTTACAAAGACGATTGTGTCAGATAGGGATGCCAAGTTTACTTCGAGATTTTGGAAATATTTATTTGCAGGTTTGGGCACAGAGTTGGCCTTAAGAATAACTTATCATCCATAGACAGATGGACAGATAGAGAGGGTCAATAGGATATTTTAGTATATGTTGAGAATGTATTTGATGTATCAACAATCAAAGTGGGAAGAGTATCTTCCACTAGTAGATTTCTCTTACAAAAATTGGTATCAAGAGTCACTACAAATGAGTCTGTTTGAGGCACTCTATGGGCAAAGTTATAATACTCATATTAGTTGGAGTGACCCAGTTAAGAGGGTATTGATAGGACATGATATGTTGGCAGAGATGGAACATGAAATGTAGGTAATAAAAAAAACTATAAAGCAATCACATGACAATAAGAAAATTTGTGTAGATCAGAACAGGTTGTTTAAGGAGTTTCACATTAGGGAATATGTGTACTTGTGCATCAAGCCTAAGCATAGATACTTGAGGATTGGATCATGTGTGAAGCTGGAACCTTGATATTTTGGACCTTTCAGTATTCTTGAAACGATTGGACCAATAGCCTAACGACTTGCACTGCCTCTGACAATGAAAGTCCATGATGTTTTACATGTGTCATTGATTAAAAAGTATGTTAAAGATGTTGATCATGTGATTGATTGGTTTGTATTACAGGTGGAGCCAGAAGGAGAATTCTAGCCAAAAACAGAGTGTATTTTGTAGAGAAATAGGCTCATGCTCTGGAACCGAGAAATCTAGTAGGTTAAAGTGCAATGGAAGCGCTTTGGGCCCAGTGAAGCTACATGGGAAATGGCAGATCAAATGCAGGCTATGTATCCTTATTTGTTCGTTGATTGAGTGAATGTACTTGATATATTTCTTTAGTATATGTTTGGTATTATGTTTTGGTATATGTACATGTTATAGGCCATTTTTTCACTTCCAGTCACTAGGCATCCTAATGGGATCAATCAACATCCTATTTCCCATTTTCAACATCATTGCACAAAGCCCTAAGTGTGTCTCCTTCATTTCCTAGAATTTATACCTTAAACCACCTCATCTAAGCCAGTAGGATCAAAACTCCTCGTCCTTCCTATGGAAAAATTTCACCTACAGGTTGCTCCATTGTGGCCAGCATTGACCACCTACACGTTGCTCTCCTTTTCACCTGTGTTGGTTCTATAAATTCGGGAAAAAAAAAAGAATTTATGGAAAGTTCCTTTTCTGGAAGCTTCCAAAATTTGTTACAACCATTCACCTTGGATCCTATCTCATCCTTATTTGGAGTTTCCATACCTTATCCTTTGATCCCACCCTCCCATCAAAGGTAGATCTAAAACCTTAGATTGGTAATTGTATAATAAATCCCAACTTACTGCACTCCTCTATATATTTACAACATTCCTTATGTAAGGAGTTGGATTTTGGAGAGTGATTCTACCCTTATGCTTTTGAGGTGAAGAAGTATTATTCCATGCATTTAGGATGATTGGAGGTGCATATTGTGAGAAGGAAAGGACAATACAACTTGGAGGGGACTTCCACAAGATCAACACCTATTTATGGTTGTAATATCCTTTTGTTTATATTAATGCAAAGAATCCTCTTTTATCCTATATGTGACGTCATTATTTCATATATTTCAATACCATATTGATCCATTGAATATAATACTTAAATGATACTGCATAGATCTCATATTTTCTTGGATTTCGTTATTTGGCAATGCATGTTCTAATTTTGGCAATCAGAGCTGGAATTGGAGCATTAAAGTTGAAGAAGGAATGAAGCATGTGATAGATTCCAAGTAGGCTTAATTTCTTCATCTATTTACTTTAAAGAAAGCATTGGGCTCCTTATTTATTTGTTTTTCTAGGTTGTCCATTGAACCTAGGGTGATACTTTTGTCTGCAATCGTAAATATCGTATAATAGTACATATGTATATGGAGGTAAATACCATCATGAGTTGTGTTATAAATCTCCAATAAGCAATATGGTATCATGTCATTATGGTTTTCATGTGTTATGTTGTCATGTTGGGTTGCTTCTCAGCAAGTTAATCATTGTAAATACTGCAACGAGCTAAGTTATAAAGCTCCATGGGTAGTATGTCTTGCTATCAGTAGTCTTGTTGGTTATAAGTGTCATTGAACACCGAGGATGGTGTTCCCCTAAGTGGGGTGCGGGGTGGGGAGGGGGAGGGGTCTGTAATAGTTTTTGGTTAAAACTTAATGTAATAAAGTTAATAAATGAAAAAATAATATCCATGGTCATGGGATAGGTATTCCAAGATGAATTTTGGGAAAAAAATCCTAGTGCGGGTGTTCATATGGTTTATTATGGCTATGGAAATTGGAAAAGGAAATGGCTAAGGCTTTGGAAAGACAAAGTGACATTTATTGGCATTTCTTTATGAAAATAATGGCAATTACGAGAAAATTAAGGTGAAACGTCACAGGTTGCATGTGATGACGAAAATGAAGGAAAGTAAGGGAAAATTAAAGAAATTAGAGGTCTGATTAATAAAAAGGCTTATGAGGATCAGATCACAAACTTTTTTCAGTTCAATTTTGGAGCTCTCATTCTATTCTCTCTCTCTCTATCTCTCCTACTCTTGGATACTTAGATTTTTCTTGGAGCACTCTTGGAGGAGAGTGGCATACTTTTGATTTGGAGAAAGAAGGAAAAGGAAGAAAATGAAATCCCAAGAAGGCATTGAGATCAACAACTACAATAGGTTTTTCTTGCAGGTATCGAGTTGCATGTATGATTTCATTAATAGTTTTTGTGTGCATGGCATACGCATGTGGTTTCTTGGTCATGATTTGTGATTGGCATGGAGGATTTCCTCAATTGACAATCGTTTTTCCTAGCCTTTCCATTTCCTGGATAGCCATGGTGTTGTGGGAGTTTTTCTCTTTTGTTTTTGGTTGGTTCTCGTGTTCCTTTGGTTGTGGGTTGAGTTATTAGTTCCTGGAGCTTTGGTTGGTTAAACGCTCTGGAACCCTGTAACAACTTCGGTTGAGTTACTATTCCTGGAGCCTTGGTTGTACAAATGCTCTGGATCCCTTTGTGGGCTGAGTTACTAGTCTTGGAGCCTTGGTTGGACAGACACTCTAGAGTTTAACAATAGTTGTGGGTTGAGTTACTAGTCCTGTAGCCTTGGTTGGAACAAACATTTTTGAGCCTTGGACAACTTGGGTATAGAACAATATGGTGATGGTTAGTGATGTCCAACCATGAGGTGGAATCATTGGTTGAGGGTTGAGGTGATTTTTCCTCTTGAAGCCATGGTTTGGCTTTGATGGATTTTTTTATGAAATTCCATAGTCATGCTTGGAATATGGCATTGGGGCGATTGGCTAAAGAGAGATTTGGTTCAACCAATCTAAGGTTGGGTGGAACATGGAAGTACCGGACCTAGTTGGCCTTTGCATTCATTATTAAGAGATTCTTATCCTTGGTATTCTATGGGTAAATATACTTGTTTATATGTGGTTTATATGTTTTCTATATCCTTGATATTTCTGTTCGTTATATGCTAGTTATGACTGAGTTTTATGGTAGTGATAATGTATGGTTATCATCATGTTTTGGTTAATCACTGAATGTACAATGAATGTATGGCTTAATTGATGGTAATGTGGTTATTTTGATGAGGTATCAATGCTTCTTAGTCATTCTCAGATAAGTGTGAGACCCTATTCTTATATATGTTGTTTAAACCTGTAAAATGCATATTTGTGACATGTTTGACGAAATGTCTGTCATGGCTAGTAAGGGTTGATTCAAGTCATTATTCAAGTATTTGCATTCGTATCCTTTTTTAGATGTTATTTTAAATTTATAGAAGTTTCATGGAGTTATGGGCAGTGGCTTGAGTCCTGGCCATGAAAACATGGCACAGAATCCATATTCGCTGGCACAAAAATACATCGAAAAGTCCCTAGTCACACGCATGCCTTGTTGTGGGGGTGACTAGAGGGTACCAATCGCATGCATGCCCATGTAAAGGGAGTGACCAAGGGTTTAATGCAACAAAATGTCGGTTTGACTCAGGGTTTTGTCACCTAGATGGATTGTATGTCTCTTAGGGGTTCTATTGCATGTGTAGAAGGTCAGGTTCTATGTGTTCCATTAGTTCCACTTCCTTAAGTGTTACACAGGGAGATGAATCATATCATAATAACTCCTCGTCACATGTTTACCTTGATTAGCTAGTTACTTGGGTAGATGCGAGAGGAGGGTATTAAATAATTATTTCAGCAAGATTGATTTTGTTCGGTTATCACAAAGTTCCTGTAGAACCCACAAATGTGTGGAAGACCACCTTAAAATATAAGGAGGGCATTTTTGAGTGGCTAGTCATGCCTTTCAGGTTGAAAAATGCCCCTTCAAATTTCATGAGGCTAATGGATGACATCTTTCATCAATTTACCAACTCATTCATAGTTTTATATCTAGACGACATCCTCATATTTAGCAAGAGTTGGGAAGACCACTTGCAACACATTTGACATGTCCTTCAAAACCTACCACAACACAAACTATGTACCAACTTAGATAAATGCACCTTTGGAAAGGGATAGGTCGAACATCTGGTGACATCATTGATGAGAAAGGTGTGCATGTGGATTCAACACAGGTCCAAGCCATTCAATATTGGCCAACCACAACCACTCTAATAGAACTTTGAAACATTTTGGGACTTTCAAATTTTTATCAGAGGTTCATGTTGGGATTCTCTCATATCACTTGTACTTTTAGTCAAGTTACCAAGGACTACGTGAAAGAATTTTTTTATGGTCTGAGTCCCAATAGAAGGTGTTTATTGAGTTGAAGCGCCGCCTCTGCTCTACACTAGCACTCACATTCCTAAACCTCCAACAACCATTTGAAATTGAGACAAATGCCTCTAACTATGGTGTTGGTGCAGTTCTCACCCAACAAGGGCATTCAATGGCCTATCATAGTGGGACACTTTCAAACACAATTCAGAAGTACCATGCCTATGATAAGGAGATGTATTCCATCATGCAGGTTGCAGGCAATGGAAAAAATTACATTCTCGGGAAGGAGACAATCATACACAAATTTCAACAACCATATAGCTTATACAGACCCAAGGGAAGTTTCAAAATGATCTCCATCAAAGTGGTCCTCATGTCTACAAAAATTCCATTTTAATATCAAATGCAAGAAGGGAGGCACCAATCATGTTGCAGATTGCCTCAGTCAGCCACCGATTGCAGCACTGACCACTTCTCTCAGCTCTTGTGGCCACGAGACCTCTGGATGGATGTAATTATATAAAATTATCTATATTTTACCACCACATATCATATTCTAGTGGATGGAAAGTAAGTTCTAGACTTCCACCTTTAGGATGCATTATTATGCTACTTGGGCCACCTTTGTGTTCCTTCAAGCGAGCATGCCAAGCTGATCTAGGAGGCACACTACGGTCAAGTTGCATGACACTTTGATGTGGATAAAATTGTGGCCATACTATACAATTATTTTTATTGGCCAAATCTCTTATAGGATGTTCGAAAATACATCATATCTTGCACTGCCTGTGTAATCTCCAAGCCAAATATTAATAAGCAACGCTTGTATACTCCTCTTACTACTCATAACTAGCCCTGGTGGCCTTCCTTCTACAAATCATGGCAACGACTGTGTATTTATGTTCATCTACAAATTCTTTAAGAGGGCCATATTGGATTCCTGCAAGAAGAGTATCACAGTAAAGGCCATTGCTATACTCTTCTTTCAATGAGTGTGGGTGTATTGTGGGGTCTCACAGAACATTATATCAAATCGAGATAACAAGCTCCTAAGAACATTTTGGTCGAGCATTTGGTTATTTTGTTATTCAAATCTAACCAAATTGACTGCACTCTGCCAGACAAAGGTCATCAACATGATGATTGTGCATATACTACGCATGTACAACTCTAAGAATCTATAGACATGGGATGAGAATCTTACCTATGTGCAAAACGACTATAATAGAGCTTTCCATAGCTCAACTGACCATAACCCCTTTGATGTGTGCCTCATATTTCAACCCTTATGTCTCCTTGATGTTGCACTGCCCTTTGCAACTACACAAAAAGAATCCACCCATGTTCAGTCTGAAGTTGATAAAGCCACCAGATTTATTGAGCGCATTCAAAAAATTTGCCAACAGGTTCACGACATCCTAGATAAATCCAATTCCAAATACAAAAAATGACATGATCAACATCGGGTGCCCCATAAGTTTCAGGTGGGTGACAAAGTTTGGTTACATTTGTAGGAAGAACGCCTCATTGGAGCCCATTGTAAGCTTCAACTACTCAGATATGAGCTTTACAGCATCACCAAGGTTGTGGGATACAACTATTTTGAGCTTGTTATCTCCTCATTCTGTGTATTGCACCCCTTATTCAATGTGGACCATCTTCGACCATACTTTCCACCATTTTTGGACACATCAGACATTACTGAGTAGTTGACACCAAAAGAGATCAACTCATATCAGATTGAACAAGCCACAATTAATTGCATCATGGAAAACTATATTAATAACACTCGTAAATAGAGGATCCAAATGTATCGAGTTTTCAAAGTTGGCTAACTCTTACACCAAGGCAAGTGGCTTACCAAGGCCCAAGTTCAGCAGAAATCTCCCCATCTCATGGAGCCACTCAATGAAATGGGGACCATTGCTTCCTAAAGGTGGAGGACTGATCCAGGTGGATATTGGTGGCCACCCACCTAATCCACTTGGACCCCAAGAATTTTTTCTTTCATATTATTTCCTTCAGTTTCCTTAATTGTAGCACAATTTACTATTTTTGGAATTTTTTTGGGTCTTGATTTTTTGAAGCCATTTTGAGGCCCTAAATGATGTTTTTTTTTGGAAAATGGAAAAAGTAAGAGCCTTCAATAGGGGTTTGTGATCAAAATTTGTATTCCTCATATAGATATTTCTAACGAGGTATCTCATGATTCAAACAAAGATTGTGTGCCAAAGTTATGACCCCAGGAAGTTGGTGTACCAACTGACCCAACAAGGCCCACAAACGTTTGGCACTTCATCTCCTAGTGTTAGGTTTCTCAATTTTTTGGATTTTCCCTTGTTTCTCAATAATGAAAACACTTGGAAGCCTCATTGTAACATAGTTCAGAGGCATGTAGCCGCCACATCTATTCTCAGAGATAAGTTACCATCACTTGAGCTAGTTTATTTCTACTATGCATGTAAACAACTTCCAATATCTTGTTATCAATAAATTGAAGTTCATTTTTCGTTGTAGCTTTGTATTTATTTTTAAATTTGTATTTAATTTCATTCCCACATAAATACGGATCAGTGGTATCAGAGCAGTCTACTCTTTCTCCGTTTTTCTATTCATTTCCCCAACAAGGTCGAGGTATAAAAACTTAGGGCTTGAAATCATTAAATATTTGTAAGACTAGCCTTGCCAACCTTGACGACCTCCCATGGCAGAAGAAAATAAAGATGAGGGAGCAGGTGATCCTTTAAAAATATTTCTTGAAGAAGCCCCCGAGCAACAAAGGAATGCAATGATGGACAAATTTTCCCATATGCTTATGTGTATGTCCATAAGAAACACATCTTCATCTAATAGCCACTCTAAAGCTGTAAGTCCCTTTAAGGTACAATTCAACTTTGACATCCCCATATTTGAATTCCAGATAGATGCAGATGCCATAAATAGATGGTTAAATCTGTTGGAAGGATATTTTTCAGTTCATGATTTTTCCAGTAGGTAAAAGATTACTTTTTCACTCCTCAAATCTTACCCCCGCATCAAGGACTGGTGGGAAACCTACTATGAGAAGAGGGAAGAGAGAGAAACCTCATGGTTTTCAGTGAGACCCACTTGGAATTCTTTCAAAGACGCCATCAAGGAAGAGCATTACCTTGTCGGGAGCTATGAAGATAAGTACATAAATAAGACCACACTACGATAGGGAAGGGGCCAATAAGTGCTATAGTTCAAAAATATGTTTCATACCCTTCACACAAAGTTGGTATCAAAGATTTTGAGTGACATATGGGACTCAAGTACCACGAATGTCTACAGAAATTCATCCAAGATGAGATGGAGTTCCTGGGCATCTCCTTGCTTGGTGCCTCCTATCAATACGATATGAAGATTAAGCAGGAATTTAAACAAAAGAAGTGATACTTTGGATCTATGAATTCAATTCAAGGGAAAGGAGCCCCCAAACCATATAACAAAGGAAAAATACAAGGTAGGGTGACATAGGAAAACCAGCCAATGCTACAAGAAAATGAAAACACCGTGAAGAAAAATGACACAGGAAAGAGGTGTGAGTTCCATAAGATCCCCATTCATAACCCAAGTGAGTTTCAAGCCAATAAGTCACTGGTGGCCAAGCTAAATGCCTCAGAGTAGGATGCATGTTGTGAATATAAATCAAAACCTAACAAGGGTAATGAGAAAGGGAAGAGTATTATTGATGCGGAGCCTAGCGCCATTGTTTCCACCACCAAGAACTATAAAATTAAGCCTAAAGATCTGGAATAATGGCAACGTCTCTTCCATTTGCATACGTGGGTGAAGGGATCTCCACTATAGTTCATTGTGAACATCGGGAGCCAAAATAAACTCATCATAGAAGAATTCATTAATTGGTTGGGCCTACCGACCACACCACACCCACAACCATACACCATTGGGTGGCTCCACCAAATATGAGATATTTTCTTCGGCCAACAATGTCATCTTCCCTACATCATCAAACCCTTCACAGATGAGGTATTTTGTGACGTTGCTCCTCTTGAAGTTTGTGATGTATTATTACACCAAGCATACTTTTCGAAGCATAATATTGTTTATGTGTCAAGGCCTCACACTATTATTATTACTTTGGGTAGATAGTTATACAGAATACGATAGGTAACCCAACCTATCACCATCTCTTTGATCTATGCTAAGAAATCCAGTAAGATCATCTCCCAGACTATGAATTTCTTTTTCTTTTTTATTCATTCTCAAAGTAAGGGGAAGATCGTGGCCACATACATGGCCCCCGCAAAGGGCTCTCTCACACAATAGAAGCAGGTGGACAAGGTTGTGGAATAATATAAATACATCTTCTCCTCACCCATAGGGGTGCCTTTGCATTGTCAAGTCAAGCATTCGTCATATATGACTCCCTGGGCACCTCTACCCAATGCATTAATATACCGCTGCTCTATTATAGAAAATGAAGAAATCAAGTGGCAGATCCAAGATTTGTTGCAAAAATGGCACGTCTGACAAATTTCCTCACCTTGTGGGAGCCCAATTGTACTTGTACAAAAGAAGGATGGGACCTGGAGACTTTGCATTGATTATAATGCACAAAATAAAATCATTGTTAGAAATAGGTCATCAATCCATGGAATTGGATACCTATTTCTAACAGCGATTTTATCCAATCCCATGGATTGATGACCTTCTTGACTAGCTCAATGGGGCCAATTATTTTAGCAAGATCGATTTAAAGTATGATTATCACTAGGTTCCAAAGAACCCACATATGTATGGAAAATCACCTTCAAATCCAAGGAGGGCCTTTTTTAGTGGTTGGTGATTCCTTTTGGGTTGAAAAATGCCCCTAAAAATTTTATGAGGTTGATGGATGAAACCTTGCGGCACTTTACCAAATCATTGTAGTTGTATATCTTGACGACATCCTCATCTTCAGCAAGAGTTGGGAAGATCACTTGCAACACATTCGACGGGTCCTTCAAACCCTGTGACAACACAAACTATGTGCCAAATTAGAGAAATGCACCTTTGGCATGGGACAAGTAAAATATATTGATTACATTATTAATGATAAAGGTGTGCATGTGGATCTAGCTAAGATCCAAGTCATTCAGGATTGGTTAGCCTCAACCACTCTAATGGAGCTTCGCAACTTTTTGGGCCTTGCCAATTTTAATCAGAGTTTTCTGTTGGGATTCTCCCATATCACATGGCCTTTGATTCAAGTAACCAAGGGCAAAGCGAAAGAATTTTTTTTTCCGGTATGAGTCCCAACATAAGGTGTTTATTGAGCTAAAGCACCACCTCTTCTCTACACCAGTACTCACATTGCTAGACTTGCAACAACCATTTGAAATTGAGATAGCCACGTCTGACTATGCTATTTGTGTAGTTCTTGCCCAACAAGGGAATCTAGTGGCCTATCATAATTAGACACTTTCTACACAATTAATAAATGCCCAACATACGATAAGGAGATGTATTCCATCGTGCAGGCTTATCGACAATGGAAACATTACATTCTATGGAAGGATATGATCATGAACACAGATAACTAATCCCTATAGTTTATACAAACCCAAGGGAAGTTACAAAATGATCACCATCAGAAGTGGTCCACATATTTGCAATAGTTCTATTTGAATGTCAAATACAAGGAGGGAAATACCAATCATGTTGCAGATTACCTCAGTCGACCACCAATTACAACATTGACCACTGTTCTTGACTCTTATGGCCACGAGACCTATGGATGGCCACAATTATATAAAAATGATCTATATTTTTCCAACACATACCATATGTTAGTGGATGGAAAGCAAGTTCTAGAATTCCACCTCTAGGATGCATTATTATGTTAACTAGGCTACCTTTGTGTTATTTCAAGTGAACGTGCCAAGATAATCTGGGAGGCACACTACAATTGGGTCACATGACACTTTAGTGTGGATAAAACTGTGGTCATACTATAGAAGTATTTTTATTAGCCAAATCTCTAACATGATGTTGCAAAATACATTAGATTATGCACTTCTTATGTCAAAATACAACATCCTTCTCAAAGATGAAGTATAATGACGATTTCGGAAAATACCCAAAGCATGCTTCAAAAGGTGATGTATTTGTTGAAGAGTGCTTTGCCCGGTTGTAAGCGTGTTGAATGTAATGTATTTTTTCATCCCACAACTTGGGATTTTTGCTCCAATATCCTCTCAATAGATGCACAACTGTTATGTTCACCACCTCGGTTTGGCCATCAGTTTGCGGATGAAAAGTAGTACTCTTTCTCAACTTTGTGTCCATATTCTTCCAAATATTGGACCATAAATTCCCAATGAACCTGGAATCCCTGTCAATAACAATAGAAGTTGGAAATCCATAATGAACCCATACATGTTGAAAATAAAGTTCAGCAGCTTGTTCAACTGTAATGGTCTTCTTACATGGCATATGTATACACATTTTACTGAATATATCCACAACTACATCAAGATAATCATGATGTTTTCTTGACATAGGTAGACCTCTAAAAACATCCAAGGAGACACTCTCCCATGGCCTTGATGGTACCAGTAGTGGAATGTACAATCAAAGCTTCCTATTGCTAGGCTTGCTTGTTGCACACATAGAACAACCTCTTATAAAACGTGACACACTATCTATCATGAGAGGCCAATAGCAATACCTCTATAGATGTGCCACTGCTTTGCTTACCCAAAAGTGTCCAGAAATAAGAGATGAATGAGCCTCTCTCACGACACTTAGCCTCTCTCCTTGTGGTATACACAGCATTCCAAAATGAAACAATAAATTGTTATACATGTGATAATCATTTTCCTCAACTTGATTCCATTCACTCAAACTAGCATACACATCTTGAAAATCAACATCATGTGCATATTTCTCTATGTAACTCTCATGTACAATAGAATCATTTTTAATTAAAGTAGAAGCACTTATGATTGGCCTTGAAAGCATATCAGCAACTTTATTGAAAATACCTTTCTTGTACCTTATAACTAAGTGAAACTGTTGAAGTAAACCCATCCACCTAAAATGTCATGATTACTACAATTTTGTTTGCGACTGTAAGTACTGTAATGGTTGGTGATCGGTATGTACAATCATCTCTTTACCCATTAAGTAGTGTTTCCACTTCTTGACGCTTTGCACCAACACATAAAACTCTTTGTCATATGTTGGATAATTAGTTACAACACCATTGAATGTTTCAGAATAAAAAGTGATAGGCTTACCATGCTACAAAAGAACTACGCCCATGGCATAACAACTAGCATCAGTTTGTATCTCGAATGGATGTCTCAAATTTGGTAATGCAAGGACTGGAGCTAAACTGATATTGTCTTTTAAAGCTTCGAAATCTTGTTGATGTTGTCCTCCCCATTGGAAGCCTTTCTTCACACTTGTCACTGCATGAATAGAAGTTGTTATGGCAGAAAAGTTAGCAATAAACTTTCTCCAATACTGAGTTGCACCTAAGAAACTTCTTACCTCCGTTACTGTTTTGGGAGTGGGCCAATTCACAATGGCTTCCAATTTAGAAGGATCAATTCTCAACTTGCCTCCTCCTACAATGTGTCCCAAATAAACCAAATAAGTCTTTCCAAACTCACACTTTGACATCTTAAGAAATAATTTATCTTTCTTTAAAACATCAAGCACCTTATTCACATGCAAGACATGTTCTTCTCTTGTTTTGTTGAAAATAAGTATATCATCTACATACACAATCACAAAGTCATAAAGAAATGGACGCAAAAAATTATTCATAACACACATGAAAGTTTTCGGTACATTACACAAACCAAAAGGCATTACCAACCACTAAAAGAGTCCTTGTTTGGTTTTGAATGCAATCTTCCGTATATCACTTTATGTAATTATTACTTGATGATATCCACCTCGTAAATCTAACTTAGTGAAAAAAATTTCTTCTTTCAGTTGTTCAAGTAAATCATCTATCCTTGGGAGTGGGTATTGATTCTTTACTGTTATCTTGTTCAAAGCTATGAAGTCTACACACATGCGCCAAGTCCCATATTTCTTTGGAATCAAGACTATGGGTGAACTGCATAGTGAAGTGCTTGGCCTTATGAGTCCCTTGTACAACATGTCCTTGATTCACCTCTTTATTTCAGCATTCTCCATTATCGACATGCAATACAAGCTGATGTTTGGAAGACGACAATCTTGTTGCAACTGAATCTCATGTTGAATCTCCCTCTTTGGAGGCAATCTTGTTGGCTCCTGAAACATCTCATGATGTGCATCAAATAAATCATATAAATATGATTTCAACTTAGGATCACAATCCTCAAATGATTCATGATTAATTTCAGTTTTAGGATTTATCATTAGAAGAACAAAATTCTTACTTGAATTTACCATCCTCTTTACCTATCCAACATTTACCATAGCAATGTTTGTCTTCTTGCGATGTGCTCTAATAATGTACTCCTTGCCATATTTGAAAAATGGTATTTGTTCTGATGGTGATGGAAGATCGATTTCCTGTCATACAAGTAAGGACTACCCAACACAATACATGTCATGTCAAGAGGAACCACATCTAATTAAACTGTATCAACAAAATGTGCAGTTATTGCAAACCGCAATATACACTTCTTTGAAACCTGTAAATTTGCATCCTTACAAATCCACCCAAGTGGATATGGTTTTGGATGTGGAATGGTCTCAAGATTAAGTTTCTTGACCAAGTCTTCAGAGATTAAGTTTTCTTGTGACCCACTGTCAAACAATGTGTCAATCTTGGTATGTTTGGATATGACCCTCACATGAAACAGTTCAATTCTCTCTTCTTCATTTGGAGCTTGTATGTGACAGTTTGATGTACTAGAACTGGGTTTAGTTTCGATTTCTTTCCCCTTCATGTTCTTCAATCCCATGGCTGTAATTTTAGATTCATCACCTGAATCCTCTCCTAAATCATATTACAGTTTTCTGTTTCCCTTTGTTGTTCTGATGTTTGGGCCTCTTTTCAGGATGTAATTTCCAACAATGGTTTTCATCATGGCCTTCCTTTGAACAATGTTTACTGACCACTTTTTCTCCCTCTTTCTTGATAAATGCATTCTTTTTCCCCTTACCTTTTGAGGTCTTCTCTTTCTTTTTCCCCTTAAAAGGTTTGTTTCTAACCTCGTCAGAAATGTTTTTCCCTCTAGCTTCTAGATCTGTGGCCTGAAAAAATACCTCAGCCAGAATTGTGGGGTTAAAAATGAGGATAATATGTCTTAGGTAGCTATGTAAACCTCCTATGTACTTGAGAAAAGTATCTTGGCTCTGCAAATCTACCCCTAATAACAGAGCTCTTCTCCTAAATTCTTGGGTGTAAACTTGTACATTATGTCCTTTCAATTGTCTAAAGTTTTACCAGTTCATTATGGCTTTTTGCATATGAGCTAGTGGATAAAATTTTTGTTTTATTGCAGTAATGAAATCAGTCCATGATAGGATAATCTTACCATGCTTCTTGATCTCCTCCTTTGTCTTGGCCTCCCCCTAAACAAGTGTTGCACCTTCCATTCTCAATGAAGCTAATTGGATTTTGGTATCATCATCATGAAGGTTTTAAATTCTCAAATAGACCTCCAATTGCCTAATCCAATTATAAAGCTTTTATGCATTGACTTCATCATTAAAAATTGGCAATTCAAACTTAACATCAAGTTTTAGAAAAGGACTTTTACCATCGTTCTTTGACTTATGCGGCTGATGTACTGAAGATGAAGTAAAGGATGATGATGATGAGAATGAGGATGGTGACTTTCCACTGCCTCCATTTCCTCCATTGCCCTTCTTTGATTTATCTTCATCATTTTGACCTCCCAATGATCCCTGTCATTCCTTGTGAATTTTGGATCCTACTTCTTCTAGTTTCTCATTCCTTTCTTGATAAAGGATTATCACCATCTCAGTCATGTCAAGGAATGCTTTCCTAAACACTCTTTCTTCTTATTTGGGATCCACTTCTTCATGGATTTTTCCTTCCTCTGGAGGCATGCTTAATGCTGCTTCTGATTCTTTAAGAGGTGAAGTAGGTGGTGGAGAATGTGGCAATATTTCCCTCCTTTGTTGTGGCTCACTTTTATACCCTCTCGCTTCCACTAATTTTCCTTCTCCTCTCTTAACCTTGAGCCTAGTAAGCATGTGAAAACTTGCAAACAGTTAAAAAAATCTTTGCACACAACAACACCAGAGAATAAACTCTAGCTCTGATACCAACCTGATCTGAAAGGATTGTATTAGGTTGTTGTGCTAAGTGTCTTTTAAGTTACAAAACATGTACATATTTGTCTCCATTTGTTTGCTTAAGTATTGAGGAATTTAACCATGAAACATAGATGAAATTTTGAATTTTAAGCATGTAAATAAGCTTAAATAGCACTGAAAAGTAGTGTATAATAGAGAAATAAAACCACACATAATATTTACACAGCAAGCATGATGAAGCAGTTCAACCCTCCTGAGCTACATCTACTGGTCCAACTCCCAATGGCATGTCCATCTTTCATTATGCTCAAAAATTTTCAAATACATGTGTTTACAAGCCTCCAATGGTTGTTTTCTCTGCACCAATGGCTCCAAAATTCTCAAATTAATCTAGGTAGACTCTTATTTGACCCAAATTGGTCGAAAATTGACCCTCCTAGCCTTTTTCCCAATATCTCCTATAAAACCTCCACTAAAAATGGAGGATTGCAGTTAACTACAGTTAAAATTAGAAAAAGCACAGAAAATGGAGGGCGCTAAACTATTCGCCAAAAGAAACTGTCAGAGAATTAAATGTTACTATTAAGGGGGATGGGGTGGCCACTTACCGACCCCCAAACCCTGCGGTTATTCCAACCACGTTGCGGAACCGTCGGCATGTCATGGTGACTGTGCATGTGACAAGTTTGAGTTTTAAAAGCCGCTAGGTGTTACAGTTTTCATAACCATCAGTTCGTTGTAACTAATTTCGCAGTTGTAATATATGACATGTGACCATCGTTTGGGGCCATCGACGGGTTGGGACAGCTGGCGATCCCTCCCATATGCATACTTTGTAAACAATAAATACATATGGCGCCCTTAAGGTTTAAGAACCACATGGTAGCCCAGATGATAAAGAATCTTGTATGTGTGCTTGGAGGTCACAGAGTCGAACCCCCCGAACCTCAACAAAATTTTATATAACAAAACAGGGGACACGTGGCAGCCTCAGGGCTGCCACGTGTCACCTAACCATTGGCCCTTCGAACACATGTACAACCACATCATATGAACTAGAATGCACCACTTGGCAAGATCTCATTGGCTTGGAAAATAGAATATTCTCAGGAATATTCCCCTTTCTACTGATTGTACACTTGCATGCTGACCGAGCATCCCAATCAAACTTGTCGCAATTTTAGTTGTTTGGGAAATAGATGAGAATGTGATATCTCCATCATACGACATTATTTTTTCGAACCATTCACAACATCGGAATAGGAACGACGAGATCTACCCGATCACTCAGGTTCAATACAGTTTCGAGCACTTTCAATTTTAAGAAAAATTCATGAACTCCTAATCAGAAGGGCTCTTGAAACACATTCATCGGGTCCTTTAAAACTTGTGGAACCACAAAATATGTACCAACTTAGAGAAATGCACCTTTGGCATGGGATAGGTCCTATATGTCTTACATCATTGATGAGAAACGTGTGCATGTGGATCCAACTCAGGTCCAAGCTATTCAAGATTGGCCAGCCATGACCACTCTAACATAACTTCGCAACATTTTGGTACTTGCAAATTTTTATCAGAGTTTCATGTTCAGATTCTCTCATATAACTAGTCCTTTGAGTCAAGTTAGCAAGGGCTGAGTGAAAGTAATTTTTTATGGTCTGAGTCCCAACATAAGGTGTTTATTGATCTGAAGAACCACCTCTGCTTTGCACAAGTACTCACATTCCTAAACCTGCAAAAACAATTTGAAATTGAGACAAATGCCTCTAACTATGTTATTGGTGCAGTTCTCAACCAAAAAGGGCATTCGATGGCCTATCATAGTGAGACACTTTCCAACACAATTTAGAAATACCACGCCTATGATAAGGAGATGTATTCCGAAAATGGAAAAAACTACATTCTCAGGAAGGAGATGATCATCCACACATATCAGTAACCCCTATAACTTATACAAACCCAAGGGAAGTTGAAAAAATATCTCCATAGGAAGTTGTCCTCATGTCTACAAAAATTCTGTTTGAATATCAAATGCAAGAAGGGCGGAACCAATCATGTTGCATATTGCTTCAGTTAGCCACCAGTTGCAACACTGATCACTTTTCTCAACTCTTGTGGCCACGAGACCTATGGATGGACATAATTATATAAAAATAATCTGGATTTTACCATCACATATCATATGTTAGTGGATGTCAAGTAAGTTCCATACTTCCACCTCTAAGATGAATTATTATGCTAATTGGGCCACCTTTGTGTTCCTTCAAGCAAGAATGCCAAGCTGATCTAGGAGGCACACTACAGTCAAGTTGCATGACACTTTGATGTGGAGAAAATTGTGGCCTTACTATAAAAGTATTTTTATTGGCCAAATTTCTTAGAGGATGTTGGAAAATACATCATATCCTACAGTGGTTGTGCAATATCCAAGTGAAATATTAATAAGAAACACTTGTATACTCCTCTTCCTACTCCTAACTAGCCCTAGTGGCCTTCCTTCTACAAATCATGACAACGACTATGTATTTATGGTCATCTAAAAATTCTCTAAGACAACCATATTGGATTCCTACAAGAAGAGTATTAAAGTAGAGGCCACTGCCAGACTCTTCTTTCAATGAGTGTGGATATATTTTGGGGTCCTGTAGAACATTATATAAAATTCAGATAACAGGTTCCTAAGTACATTTTGGTCAACACTTTATTTATTTTTTGATACCAAGCTAACCAAGTTGACTGCACTCTGTTAGACAAAGGTCGTCAACATGATGATTGTGCAGATACTACACATGGACAACTCTAAGAATATGCAGACATGGAATGACTAGAGCCTTACCTATGTGCAACAAAACCATATTAGAGCTCTCGATAGCTCAACTGACCACAACCCCTTTGAAGTGTGCCTCGTATTTCAACACTTATCTCCCCTTGAGGTTGCACTACCTTTTGAAACTACACAAAAATAATCTACACATGTTCATTCTGAAGTTGATAAAGGCAACAGGTTTATTGAGAGAATTCAACAAATTCTCCAACAGGTTCACGACATTCTAGATAAATCTAATACAAAATACAAGTAACAACATGATCAACATCGGGTGCCCCATAATTTTTAGGTGGGCGACAAATTTTGGTTACAATCTCAAAAATAACACCTCATTCGAGACCATTGTGAGCTTAAACAACTCAAACACGAGCTTTAAACCATCACCAAGGTTGTGGGATAAAACTATTTTGAGCTTAGTATCCCCTCATTCCATGGATTTCACCCTGTATTCAATGTGGACCGTCATCCACCATACTTTCCACCATTGTTGGACACATGAGACATTATTGAGCATTTGAAAACAATAGAGCTCAACCCATATTGGATTGAAAAAGACACAATTCATCGCATCATGGACACATATATCAATAACACTTGCAAAGAGAGGATCCGGTTGTATAGAATTGTCAAAGATGGCAAACTCTTGCACCAAGGCAAGTGCCTCACCAGTGCCCAAGTTCAACAAAAATTTTCCCATCTCATGGAGGCACTCAATGTAATGGGGTCATTGCTTCCTAAAGGGAGAGGACTGATCCAGGTGGACCTTGGTGACCGACCACCTATTCCACTTGGACCCCAAGCATTGTTTCTTCCATTCTATTTCTTTTAGTTTCCTTAACTGTAGCACAATTTACTATTTTTGGTAATTTTTTGGGTCCTGGTTGAAGTCGTTTTGAGGCCCTAAATGATGTTTTTTTTTTTGGAAAACGAGAAAACTAGTAGACTTATATAGGGGTTTGTGATCAAAATTTGTAGTCCTCATATAGATATTTCTAACGATGTATCATACACTTCAAACAGAGATCGTATGCCAAAGTTACGACCCCGGGAAGTTGGTGTACTAACTGACCCAACAAGGCCTACAAACATTTGGCGCTTCATCTCTTATTGTTAGGTTTTTGGATGTTTTAGGTTTTCCCTTATTTATCAATAATAAAAAGGATTTCAATCCTCATTGTAACATAGTGAAGAGGCATGTAGCAACAACATCTCTTCTCAGAGATAAGTTACCATCACCTGAGCTAGATTATTTCTACCATGCATGTAAACAACTTTCAATATCTTGTTATCAATAAATTGAAGTTCATTTTTCATTGTAGCTTTGTATTTATTTTTAATTTTTTATTTCATTTCGTTCCTACATAAATATGGATCAATGGTATCAGAGCATTCTACTATTTCTCTATTTTTCTATTCATTTCCCCAACGAGGTCCAGGTATAAAAACTTAGGGCTTGAACTCATAAAAACTTTGCAAGACTGGCCTCGCTTACCTTGATGACCTCCCATGGTAGAAGAAAATAAATATGAGGGATCAGGTGATCCTTTAAAAATATTGCTTGAAGAATCCCTCGAGTGGTAAAGGAACACAATGATGGACAAATTTTCCCATATGCTTCAACGGATGCCCACAGGGAACACATCTTCATCAAACAACCACTCTAGAGGTGTAATTCCCTTTAAGGTATAAGTCAAATTTGAAATCCCCATATTTGAAGTCCAGATAAATGAAAATGCCATAGATCGATGGTTAAATATGTTGGAAGGATTTTTTTGATTCATGATTTTTTGAATAGGGAGAATATTACTTTTTCACTCCTCAAAGATTCCCCCTGCATCAAGGACTAGTGGGAAACCTACTATGAGAATAGGGATGAGAGATAACCCTCACAGTTTTCAATGAGACCCACTTGGAATTCCTTCGAAGACACCATCAAGGAAGAGTATTACCATGTCGAGAGATATGAAGATAAATACATAAATTGGACCACACTATGGTAGGGAAGGGGCCAAGAAGTTCCAGAGTTCACAAATATGTTTCATACCCTTCACACGAAGTTAGGTATCAAGGATTTTGAGTGACATATGGTACTCAAGTAGTGAAAATTTCTACAAAAATGCATCCAAGATGAGATGGAGTTCCTGGGCATACCCTTGCTTGGTGCCTCCTATCAATACACTATGAAGATTGAGCAGGAATTTAAACAAAAAAATCAAGACTTTGGATCTATGAAACCAAAGAAAGGGAAAGGCACCCCCAAACTGCAGAACAAAGGACAAATCCTTGGTAGGGTGACACAGGACAACCATCCAAAGCCACAAGAAAAGAAAAAAACATGAAGAAAATAAGGACGTGCGAAAGTGGCATGAGTTCCATAAGAGCCCCACTCATAACACAAGTGAGTGTCGAGCCAAGAAGTCACTGGTGGCCAAGCTAAATGCTTCAAATTAGGATGCAAATTTTGACTCTAAGTCAAAAATTGACAAGGGTAATGAGAAATGGAAGAGCATTATTGATGTGGAGCCTAGCACCATTGTTTCCACCACCAAGATCTAGAAAATTAAGCCCGAATATCTAGAAGAAGGGGAGCGTCTCTTTCACTCACATATGTGGGTGAATGGATCTCCACTGTAGTTCATTGTCAACACTGGGAGCCAAAATAACCTCATCTCAGAAGAATTCATTAATTAGTTGGGCCTACCGACCACACCACACTCGCAGCCATGCAGCATTGGGTGGCTCCACCAAGGAAGAGATATTTTCTTCGACTAGTAGTGTCATCTTCCCTATAACATCAAACACTTCACGGATGAGGTATTGTGTGGTGTTTCTCCTCTTAAGTTTTGTGATGTATTATTAGGCCAAGCATACTTGTGAAAGCATCATGTTGTTTATGATTCAAGGCCTCGCACTATTATTATTACTTTCGGCAGATAATTATATAGAATACCAGAGGTAACCCCTCCTACCACCATCTCTTTGATATCTGAAAAGAAATGTAGTAAGATCATCTTCGAGACTAGGAATTTCTTTTTATTTTTGATTCATTCTTAAAGTAACGGGATGATCGTGGCCACATCCTTGGCCCCCGTGAAGGGCTCTACCGCACAATAGAAGCAGGTGGATAAGGTCGTGGAATAATACAGATACATCTTATCCTCATCCACAGGAGCGCCTTTGCATTTTCAAGTCAAGCATTCGGTCGATTTGACTCCCTGGGAACCTCTACCCAATGCGCTGATATATCGCCACTCTATTATGGAAAATGAGGAAATCAAGCAACAGATGCAAAATTTGTTGCAAAAATGGCACGTTAGACCAATTTACTCACCTTGTGGGAGCCTGATTATACTTGTACATAAGAAGGATGGGTCCTAGACACTTTTCATTGATTACTAGGCACTAAATAAAATCATTGTGAGAAATAGGTCATCAATCAGTGGGATTGGATACCTATTTTTGACAATGATTTTATCCAATTGCACTGATTGATGACCTTCTTGACTAGCTCAATGGGGTCAAGTATTTCAACAAGATCGATTTAAAGTTTGGTTATCACCAGGTTCTAAAGAACCCACATATGCATGGAATATTGCCTTCATATCTAAGGAGGGCCTTTTTGAGTGGTTGGTGATGCCTTTTGGGTTGAAAAATTCCCCTACCACTTTTACGAGGTTGATGGATGACACATTTCCGCACTTAACCAAATCGTTCATAGTTGTATATCTTGACAACTTCCTCATCTTCAACAAGAGTTGGGAAGAGCACTTGCGACACATTCGATAAGTCCTTAAAACCCTGTTGTAGCACAAACTATGTGCCAACTTAGAGAAATGCACCTTTGACATGGGATAGGTCAAATATCTTGGTTACATTATTAATGAGAAAAGTGTGCATGTGGATCTAGCTAAGATCCAAGTCATTCAGGATTGGCTAGCCTCGACCAATCTAACAGAGCTTTTCTGCTTTTTGGGTGTTGCCAATTTTTATCGGAGCTACGTGTTATGATTCTCCCATATCACTTGGCTTTTTATTCAAGTGACCAAGGGTGGAGAAAAAGTAATTTTTTTCTGGTCTAAGTCCCAACAGAAGGTGTTTATTGAGCGGAAGCACTGCTTCTTCTCTGCACTAGTACTCACATTGCTAGACCTGCAACAACCATTTGAAATTAATATAGATGCATTTGACTATGTTATTTGTGTAGTTCTCACCCAACAAGGGCATCTAGTGGCCTATCACAATGATACAATTTCAACACAATTAATAAATACCCCACATACGATAAGGAGATGTATTCCATTGTGTAGGCTTATCGACAATGGAAAAATTACACTTTGTGGAAGGATACGATCATGAACACAGATCACCGATCCCTACAGTTTATACAAACCCAAGGGAAGTTGCAGAACGATCACCATCAAAAGTGGTCCACATATATGCAATAATTACATTTGAATATCAAATAAAAGAAAGGATACACCAATAATGTTGCATATTGCCTCAGTCGGCCACTAGTTGCAACACTGACCATTGTTCTCAACTCTTGTGGCCACAAGACCTATGGATGGCCACAATCATAAAAAATTGATCTAGAGTTTGCCAACACATACCATATGTTAGTGGATGGAAAGCAAGTTCTAGACTGCCACCTCCAGGCTGCATTATTATGTTAACTTTGCCACCTATGTGTTCCTTCAAATGAACGTGCCAAGCTGATCTGGGAGGCACACTACAGTTGGGTTACATGACATTTTAGTGTGGAGAAAACTGTGGCCATAGTATAGAAGTATTTTTATTATCCAAATCTCCAACAGGATGTTGGAAAATACATTAGATTATGCACTTCCTATGTCGTCGCCAAGCCAACTATTAATAATCAAGGCTTGTATACTCCTCTTCCTACTCTTGATCAACCTGAGGAATCCATCTCTAAAGCCATCGAGGGCATCACTGCTATAAGTTTGGAGGCCCTGGGAATCCATCTCTCACAGCTATTAACTATGCCCTCCACAACATGGAAATCCTCCCAAGCATCATTCCAAGTCGTAGGTGATACCTTTTGGCCCTAGTGACCCTTGCCAATGTGTGGTTGACAAATCTTCTGCAATAAGCCCTTTCCTTGTTATGCAGTGGTGTGTGTCCAAATAACTAGATTTGACGACATTGATTAGATCCAAGCTCTATGTGTCCCTTGGTACATTGAGGAGTAAGTTATGTTGGCTTCCACGTGATGGATAAACCATTCCTTGACCGTATCCCAAGCCATAGATTTGAGGCAAAAATTTTCGACTATTACAAATTTCACCAAACTTATAAGGATAACTAATCAATGTGGCTTTTTATAATTTATACTCAACCCCAAAAAGTGTTTCCAACTAATCCATGACAACGATCCTTCACACATCCACTTGATTGATACATCTAAATCCATTGATTGTTGATTAACTAATATTATCTACAGATTTCATTCACCCCTCGTTTTCTCGGCGTTGTACATTAATGATCATGCTTAAGAGAGAATGATTGGAAAGTTTGACTCCATGGACAGAAATTTGACAGACCACATGAGGATGTGTGACCTATTGGCTTTGAGATTTTTATATGTAGCGAATGTGCACAAGAATGGCTTGTATGAAACAAACATAAGGGTATGGCGTATTGTCCTTGTGCCTCTTGTAGTGGAGGTTTATGGCCTCTCGGCCCTTAAATATGATGGCGATACGACTCCTCAACCTTCACAAGCAATTAATACAATTTTTATTTCCTTCGTCATTTAAATGAATAGATCTCGTACATTAAAGTCAAATCTAACCTTGAAACCTTCCAACTCGGCTTAAACACCTTCACTGATATAGATATGGTCTTAAAGAGAAATTTAACATATAGAGGGAATCATATCTTATCACTAATTTCTCGTCCTATCAACAATGCTTGTATAAATAATAAAGGCTCGATCTAGTTACAGGAACACTTCCAAAAATAATTAACTGCATATAAGAGACCAACTAAGGTGATATCGAGTACCACCAAAGATGAAAAATGTTGGCTAGGGTGAAAGAATCCCTACTGAAGCTATAACAAGAATGTTCTATCCAAAAAAAGAAGTTGATCTGCTAGTAAGAACCCTCAGGCTAATAGGATGCACAACTTTGATACCACTTTAAGATCCCAAACTACAAAATTTTCAATATATCTAGCACATTATAGTGTTCTAATTAAAATGCCTACAACAAAAAACAAGGAACATAAAGGGATCTAAAAAATGAAGCCACTTATTTTATTAATAACTAGAAAAATATTACATGCAAGTATAACTGATAGTGGAGTCTTTACCAATGGCATACACGGTCGTTCATCAAATGACTCATCTAAATTATGAAACACACTTGTGAACCCTATATCGATCCATGAGACAAATATCACTGCAGGGTTTTCGTTTTGGGATAAAGTTGGGATTGGCTACAACAAGTTCTCACAAATACAAAACAAGATAGAAAAGCTCAGGATGATCCAAATTCCCTGCTCCTCTCCCATTTTATAGGCTTCATGGACTGTCTAGAAGCCTTTAATTTATTATTTTTCTAAAAAGAAGAAGGCAAAAACCATGTGAGAATACCACGGGTAAATACCATCCATCTTGACCACATCAAAAAAAGGAATATTACATTCCAACACATTCTTGTTGAATTCTCATCAATTTTGATAAGAAAAAGTGTGAAGCCCCTCCCCTCTCCTCTCCCAAAAAAATATAACAAATAGACTACAACTTGATGAAATAACATTAGCGATTTACCAAAAATGTCATAAAAATAATACATCTCGCCTCCCAAAGGGAACACGATATTTTCTAATTGGGTGGAATTTTTTTATTGTATATTTGGCTTTTTATTATGTCCTATTTGTATTAAGAGGAAGTGATAAAATATATGATTTTCCATTCATCGTGAATGTGGAGGAAACTTCCATCTCTTATGTTAGATCTTTATGGAAATGGTCATTTTCGTAAAAATGTGTGGTATGAGGATAAAATAATTTTGATAATTTGTGAGGTATGAGGCCTTCTAGTTAGTTATGTGGTGTCATAATGATTAGGTTGGTGGGGTTGCTATAAAGTGGTGATAATTCCTCTAGTTCACAAAGTTAGGGATGCTACTACTAATGATTAGTCTTTGGGTACGTTAGGTAGATAACGAGTCTTAAGAAGAATAAGTTGATCCTCAATGTAAAAAAAGATCCATATGGTGGCCGAAGAGAATAAGATCAAAATTTTAGGTTCCTTGCATGTAAAGAGTTGTGTAACACTAGATATGAAGAAATTGGGGAGATTCTAAAAATGATAGTAAAATTTTCCTCATATTTCATAATAAAAGTGACACTTCAAAAAATATCTTATTTCAACTTTTCAAAAAAGACCAAACTTATAAATCTTATTTAATTAATCAATTCAATTCTCTATTTCATCCGGACACTTAAAATATATTATTTTAAACTAACATAAAGGAAAAAACTTACTTTCCCCAACTTTTATAATTTTATAAAACTTATATACATAAAAGATACACTTATCATCATAAATTTTATCTAATTGAAAAATAGTTTAATTTCCTATTTTTTTCATAATTTTATTTAATGTATCACCATATGATATATAAAACATAGCTTTTATTCATGTTTTTTTTAAAATTGATATCGATTAATAATGTTATATATATATATATATATATAATATGTTCTCTTTTTATTTTAAAAAAGAATTAATATCATATAATCAATAAAAATATATATTTTTATTGGTAATTTATTTTTTAGAGTTATAATTGTTTTTGTTATATTTTATGATAATTTTAGTTTAGATTATATATATATATATAGCATTACCAAAATCCAAAATATGGAAAAGTTCAACCGCCCTTAAAAATGAACAAACATCAACGATGTTGTAAAATGCTAATTTGACCATGTTCAGTCAATCCGACTAAATCGGCGCTAAATTTTCGCATTTTTGAAAGAAGACCGACCACTTTTATTTAAAAATGGTGATTTGACATAAGTGGACGCCCTTTAAAATTGCTGTACATCGACTCCAGGAAGACTTCCGCAACTTCGAATTTTGATGATGGAAAGTGTGAGAGCATGGCATATCATCCTTTTGCTTTATGCACAAGAATATACAATGGGTAAATCACATAAAAAACACTGCTCCGAAATTTTCTAGTCATGCATATGCCTTCGTTTTCGGAGGTACACTACCCGAAGGTTCACTTTTCGGAGGCTAGCTTTTGGCTGTACGAAAAGAAGAAAAGCGTGTTGAACTCCTATATGCAACTTTGGAAGATATTTTGATTTCAGATGACGTTTTATAATGTCATCAACAGATATTTTGATTTGAGATGACGTTTTATAATATCATCAACATGGTCATAAAAGCTTTATGTAATCTGACGAAAAACGAGGGCGACACAGCGGGCGGGCATTTTTTGTCTGAGTGCATTAATGGGCTTATGGCAGCTAAAATAAGGCTCGCCAAAAACGACACAACATGTATAGATTGGAACGGTCAGCATTATTTCAGCTGCCATAGGCCCATTAATGCGGCCAGGCAGCTGATGTCCGCCGTTGGATTAAAGCCGTAAATCATCGAACGGCGAGCATCCGCTGCCTGGGCACATTAATGGGCCTATGGCAGCGGAAATAAGGCTCGCCGATTGGAACCAATGATTTGTGGATACTAAATTACACTTTACTCATCTATGTATGATAAGACTCTCATTATATACGTACGTCTCTTGAACAATTGAAGTTCAAAGTTTGAATGAAAATGTAGCAGTGGAAAATGCACGGAATTATAGTACACGGAAATGATTCCATTTCTCCACTATATCTATCCACTCCTAAGACTTATCCTCTCGTGGCAATGGCTCGACCTCGCCTGCCGTCCGATCTCTACAACTTCGAGCTCACCGAGTGTCAGAGTTAAATATCTCATATTATTTCTTGGAAAGCATAGAGCCCTATAGTTTTATGGAATAATATAGCTCTCAGAGAAATATGTATAAATATGTAACTGTTCTGCTATTAGTATCAATGCCAAACGCTGACAGTTTGCTGTGATGATTTGCATTGGCATTTTTAGAAATTAACAGTGAAAATAGTTTCTGGTATATCTCATGCGAGATCTTTTTCTTCTAATGATATCATTTTATATTAGAATGATTATGACATATTCTTGTCCAATCATTAATGAAGCCAGACATGTTCACAAGTATTCATATTATATTTTTCTAAGTTATATATTATTTTAAATTTAATAAATGTAAAATTAATATATTGTACATTCATTAATGAAGCCAGACATGTTCACAAGTATTCATATTATATTTTTCTAAGTTATATATTATTTTACATTTAATAAATGCAAAATTAATATATATCAACAAAATCGCTAACGGGGTTATTTAATGGCTTTGGATGCCCTCGTTTCTGTCCTCCCCGATATAAATTTGTAACAAACATGAGAAACATCTACATCCTCTTTTTGGAAAGTTTCGAACCAAAAAAAGGGAATTTGTATTTTAGATGATGATTTTAAATGATTGATTTTTCTCTCGAGTTCGGGGACTAATCGCAGAGGTGTTTTTTTTTTTTTAATAAAATAAAATAATGATAAAGAAAGGGTTGAGAAAAGATTTTGTTAGTAATGCGGTTTGTGTTCAAACTGTTAAACTCTATGACTTTATAAAAACAAATTGTTTGTTTAATGATAATATATATTTTTTTAAATGTAAATAAATTTTGTGTTTGGAATAAATATCTGATTAAAAAAAATAAAAATTGTTTGTTTAATAATAATAATTTAAAAAAAAATTATATAAATTTAGTATTAAAGCTATTTATATATAGAAAGAAGCAAGAGGGTGCTCTTCGGAACACATCTGTGCTAGGGTTTAGTTTGAGGGTTTTGACAGTACAGATCGAGGGAACAGCGGTTGCGAGAGTGGCCCGGCAAGACAAGATGGCAGCGAACTCCGGGAGGGGAGGGGCGGTTGAGATTCCCTCTTACAGGAACGTTACATCCAGAGATAGCAGTGGGAAACAACCAGGCGTGTCAGGGGGAGTCGGCCCTAACTGAGGGCCTATGCTGGGGGCGCAATGGCAAGCAAAACTCAGAGGGCAGTGTCTGCCGAGAGCCACCAAAAAACCCCATTTGTCATACCAGCAAATAAATTAGATCATTATAGGGGTTATATGAAAGATCACGCCCTCATCTATAAGTTTATAGGAATCTGGCCCACTGAGAAAGATTTACTAAAGTGGATCCAACTTAAGTGGTAGCTGAAAGGTCATATTGATGTCAAGTTTGGAGCAAGAGGGTTCTTTACAGTGAAACCAAGATACGAAGTTATGGCCATAGATTCACAGGGGAGTGCTGGTGGCATAACGATTCTTTGGAACCCGGTGGAAGTTTTAGCAGAAGGATGGATTGGCCTTCCATGTATCCTCACAGATAAGTTTAGATTATTAGGAGCAAAAGACTGGATTTCAGTATCCTTTGTTTACGGGCCAACCCTTCCGGGAAATCAACAAGCTTTTGTTGAAAGTATTAAGTGTTTAAAACATTTAAATACAGAAAAATATTGGGTGGTAGGTGGAGATTTTAATATGATTACATGCATTGAAGAAAGAAAAGGAGGAACATGCAAGAATGAGGCGGAGATGGAATTGTTTCGTGATCTCATTTCAAATCTCCAACTGGTAGATATTCACACTGTCAATAGTAAATTCACCTGGAATAATAATAGGGGAGGAACTCATCAAGTTGCCTCATGCCTCGATAGATTCCTTGTATTTGAAGAATTTATCAGTCTAGATGTATTCTATGAAGCCTCCATCATGCTGTGTATTGGGTCAGACCATTGGCCAATTCGATTGGAGGTGGATATGAAACAACATCAAAAGAAACGACCATTCCAATTTGAGAGTTTTTGGCTCAGAGACCCTATGTTCATCAATAATGTCAGAAGTTGGTGGGAAGAAATTAGGCTTCAAGGTAGGACTCGAATGCATACATTTAAGTTAAAACTCAAAGATATCAAACAGAAAATTAGAAAATGGAATAAAAAAGAATTCAGAAATATTCATAAAGAGAAGGAAAAACGTGTGGAGCATATGCAACATATCCAACAATAGATGATTCTAATGGGGAGATCCGCTGATCTTGTTAAAGAGGAGGGATCCTTAATAAGCAAGCTGGAAGAACGAAGAATCCAAGAAGAGATATTGTGGAAGAAAAAATCAAGAATACAATGGTTACTAGAACGGGATAAGAACTCGAGCTTCTTTCATAAAGTAATGATACAAAGACGCCAACATAATCGTATCTTCTCCCTCAAAGATTCGGGGGGGGGGGGGACAAATTGTTCGATCATTAAGATTTGGAAAATGCATTGGTTAACCATTTCAGAGATATACTAATGAAACCTGATCGGGATCGAATGGAAGTCATTAATCGAGTTAACCAATTTATACCCTCAGTGGTCGACAGGGATAAAAATCTTGCTCTTCTTAGGGAGATCACTATTGAAGAGGTGGAGGAAGTTGTCAAAGCCCTACCAAAAAATAAAGCGCCAGGTTTCAGATGGCTTTACTACAAAATTCTTCCAAGCCTCCTAGTCCTTCATTGGTAAGGACATCCTAGATTTGGTAGAAGAGTCAAGAAGAACAAGACAGGTATTACCAGCCCTGAACTATAATTTTATCACTTTGATTCCAAAGCATGACAATTGTGATGTTCCTTCGGGCTTTCGCCCAATTGCCTTATGTAATGTTATTTATAAAATTTTGTCCACAATTATGGTTAACAGTCTCAAACCCATTTTTCCCTCCCATATCTCCCCTGAGCAAACTCGGTTTGTTAAAAGAAGACAAATTCTTGATGGCATTGTAACGGCCCAGGAAGCCATCCATTCCCTTCGCTCTCTCAAATCCAAAGGAATTCTTATTAAACTTGACTTAGCTAAAGCCTATGATCGCCTAAGTTGGAATTATCTCCAGCACATTCTGTTATCCTTTGGTTTTGACCAGATATGGGTGGAATGGATCCTCTCATTTATTTCAACCCTGAAATTCTCAATTCTTGTTAACGGTAGCCCTTAATGTCCTTTTAATGCTTCCCGTGGTCTGAGGCAGAGTGGCCCTTTGTCCCCATTCCTGTTCATTATTGCTGCTGAGAGGTTGGGTCAGTTTATCAACCATAGAGTTAGGGATGGTACCCTGAAAGGGTTAAAGTTATGCGGACCTGACCTTACCTTATCTCATCAACAATTTATTGATGATATCATGTTTTTCTGTCAAGCTACTCTCCAGGAATCTAAAGCTATCCTAGATATTCTGAAAGTTTTTATGGCTGCTTCAGGAACCGTGATTAACAATGATAAATCCAATGTTTTCTTCTTCAATACCGCTCCTCAATCTCAAAGGTTCTTAGCTCGGAATCTGGGGTTCTCTATTGATACCTTACCCACTAAGTACCTCGGCATGCCCCTGTCAAAGAATTCCCTTCGAATATCTCGCTGGAAAGCCCTTATCACTCGTATTAAAAAAAGGTTAATGAATTGGTCCTTCAGAGCTTTAAATTCTCCTAGTTGTGTAATCCTTATCAGTTTTGTTCTTCAATCCATTCCTATCTACCAACTCTCTTGGATGGCGGCTCCGAAGACTATATGCTCAGGCATGGTTAACATTTTTTAAAATTTCCTTTGGCAAGGGTCACAGCAGAAACGTAAATGGGCTCTATTACCCTGGGAGAAGCTCACTTTGTCGAAATGCAAAGGAGGACAGGGATTACGAGATCCTATTATCCTTAATTAGGTCACGAGGGAAAAATTGTGATGGCGTTGGATGCAGGGAGGATCGGCTCTATGGGAAAAAATATGGGAACGAAAGTATCACATGCCTCAAGCCACAAGGGATCGAATGCAGTGGAATATCATCCCAAGGGGATCTAGCATTTGGAACCTGGCATCAGAGGATATGAACTTGATTACTGCCCATAGTTTCTGGGAGATTAGAGGGGGTAATCTTGCCCATTTCTAGGAAGATTCCATACAACAGCGGGAAAAGCTATTTAGCATATTGGATTTAGCAGAGGTCTTCTTGTTCACAAATCAACCTCATTCTAAGGAAGTGAATAAGTAATGGGAAGAACAAAATGATAAATTTTGGAGGAGATGGAAACATAAATAAAAATAGCAAGCAGCACCGGATACCCAGCAATGGGGGAATTATGACAGAGAACTACACTCCAGAAATATACCTAGTTTAACAGGAAACGATATACTCCGCTGGGGGTATAATCCGAAAGGAATGTTTACAACGAAGGAGGCGTATCAAATAAAATCTAATAATGTAAACATGCCAGAGAACAGATTATGGAAAAAAAATTGGTCCGTCAAACACTGGCCGAAAATAGAACACTTCTTGTGGATTGTAGGTCACGGCATAATCCTTAACTGGGATCAACTTCAGAAGCGTGGGATGACTGGACCTTCTTGGTGTGTAGTGTGTGGAGAACATGAAGAAAACCTTGAAAACTTGCTTAATACCTTCCCAGTGGTAGATCATATGTGGTGCAACCTTAATATCCTATTTCTACAAACACATAGAAATATTAATAGTATTAGACAAACTGTGGAAAATTGGAGGAAAAGAGACTATCGGAGTTGAGTTATAAATAGAGTCTGGACCCTCTCACTGGGATTTCTACTATGGACACTATGGAAAGAGAGGAATCAAATAATCTTTCACAATAAGAAGAGGCAATTTCCAGAGATCTGGAAAACCATTGTTTAGGGTATAAGAGAGACCATCGTGGGGGAAAAATTTAGTCATGAAGACCGGAATGCTCAGGGAATAGAGGGAAGAATTCTCAACCAGTTAAATCTCAAGGGGGAGATGCTAGCACCATCCTCCTGGAAACCTAGACCCATAGGTTATGATGTTCGAGACAAATTCACACTACCGCAGAGAGGGTTCATCAAATTAAATTATGATGGGGCCTCAAAGGGCAACCCAGGTCACGCAGGGGCTCATGGTATCTTTCGAGACTGCACTGGAAGATTTCTTAGGATCTTCGTAATTGATCTAGGGTATGTTAGCAATAACGAAGTAGAACTTACTGTTGCTAGACAAGGCCTGGAAATTGCAAACCGTGAGCAATATAACAGACTGGAAATTGAGGGGGACTCTGCCACGGTTACAACAATTCTCCGAAAGTTACAATAGGGAGCTCGGTGGGAGAATATCAGCAATAGCTGGCGTACAACAAGACTCACGCAAGAAAGTTAAAGAAAGAATGGAAAAAATCGGCTACATCATCCCTCAACATGTAAGGAGGTCAGGCAATGAAGTAGCAGATTGTTTGGTGAACTAGGGTTGCAGCAATGAGGATAGGTTCTTAGATAACCGGTGGGGGCAGGACATGGAACCAGAGCTAGAGGATCTTCGACTCATTATTCGACGGGATGCCATGCACGTTGATCGAGATCACAATCAACCCCCCTGATCGGGGTGCCATCTGGCAGGGATAGAATCATGCCGCGATGAAGGAGGATGGGTACGTGGCTCTCGCATGCGGCGGGAGGAGCAGCATGCCCGACGAGGAAGAGGAGAGGACAACTCCCCCAATGGATCATTATGATATCTTTTAATTCGGATGGCGAATAGCTCGGCGAGCTAGGTGGGTTGTTAGAGCGAGGTTGGAAAGAGGGCTGCCAGGCTTTATTGACGCGGGTTATTAACCTGCTCTGGGTGATTCTGTCAACATTCATTCTTTGTAAAGTGGAGGTTCAGTGTCTGGTTCTGATCACTGGTTCCTGGTGCAAGCAACCCTGCAAGACTCTCAGACAACGCCAGAGGCCTGTAATTGTGAATTGGTATGTACCCAATTCACCTTTCACCGCCATGATGAAACAGGTTTTTGCGTATCGTTGCATGCAAAGGAAAATTTACATCTTTCTTGATTATATCTACTATGATTGTCATACTTCCAATGTACTGTATTGTTGTAGTTCGAATTAGTTTGTTTTCTAAGGATTATGAAGGTCGTAATCGTAGTTGAGGCCTCATAGGAACTCTCAAAGGTCGTTGTAAGTCCTTGTCAACAATTTTTTTGTTTTATATGACCTGTATGGTAAATGTAGTTAGGGCCAGACACTGTAAAACTACCGTTGTTTCTCCCCGGTCAAGGTTGGAATTGCATGACTGTCATTCTCTGTATTCTATGAATATGTTAAGTCAAGAATGGGAAATCACCTGTATGAACATTAATGATGTAAATGCTGGAAGGGGAGGGATGCTGACGTTTTACAGTCACCCGAAAAGCTATTCGTCTTTCTCTGCTACGTCGCTTTCTGTCAGTGATTCTCAAAAGGGTGTCGAGGTAAATAGTTATAAGCGTATTAGGCTTCTGTCAATGGTTCTATTTTTCTCTGTCGCACTAGGATTTGGTGGGTATGATGCATGCATTAATAGTTCTCAAGGCCGCGTAAGGTAGAATTATCCTACTACCGAGAAAACAAATTGACCATGTCTAATAGCTTGTTTTTTAACCGGCAGGGATGTTGTAATCATGTCTCTGCTACAGGTCTTGTAGCCACTCATCTCAGCCACATATTTATGTCGGAAGGATATCCTATAGACCTTATGACGAAAGGGAACAAGGGAAAGAAGGACACCAAAGACAAAGGCAAGGCCAAAGTCTTGAATCCTCTAGCCAAGCGGGGCAGGAGGTCCAGCAGGAAAGTAATGGAAACCTTATTTCAGGCATATTTAGAGGAGACACTCTTCTTCGTCAAATCTCTCATTCATGGATGGGAGACTGATGCCAGAACCAAGATAGAGGAAGAGGAAGACACTGCGGATGATGAACTTAATTAGATCATCACTGACCCGGGTCAAACTCGAGGTAGAATTTCTCTGTTTCATCATTGTATCAGAACATACTGGTTGATAAAATTCCTTCTTGTTAAGGCAATTACGTTAGTACAGGAAGTTGGGGGGGATCCCAGGGCAGCTACAACTCTAGCCGAGAACAACAAAATCATTCAAGAAATGAACCTTGATCAACACCACCAGTATGTGCGCCTCGGTAAAATTGAGAAGGAAATCCAGTCCATGCACCAGGTAGATATGCTTGGTTCTAGTGTCAAAGACTCGACTCCAGTTGAGTCAGATGATGACTGAGCAATGACCAGTCTAAGTTTACTTTTTGTTAATGATAGCAAATAGCTTTTATGTTTATGTTATGTATATGGTAGCAAGTACAGACACTGATATTAGTTATTTGAGGACAATACAAAGTAGACTCAAGATGTATATGTTTTAGATGGCGTACAATGCACTCAGACAACTAACAGAGCTGGTTTCCTACGAGCACGCTAAAGTTTAATTCTGTATTTTCATAAATAGAAAATAGAAAAGACCAAATAAACTTAAATAAACTTAAAAACAAAAAAAACAAATTATTTATACATCCTTTTATATTTTAATATAAAAATAAATATTTTGAAATTGTTAAATAATTATAATGTTTTAATTAATCACATAAATAAAAAAAATAAAAAAAATAAAAAATTTATTATTTATTTTTATTAAATTTATATATTTTAATAAAAATAAAAATATTAATGCCTTCATCGATGGGTTGAACTGATAGAAGGGAATATGAAATCTGAAGGTTCCTTGATCATCGATATTGGAAAGGTATAGAAACTCTTTTGGGGTAGGCATGATTGGCGGAACGAGGACGGGCCCCTTTCTAGCGACCTTGAATTGCAGAGATGCCATTAAATCAAAGTTAACCCAAAAGAAATAGCGAAGCGGATTTAGAGACCTTTGGCCCCCGAGTCTATCATACTTTATAAGTATTTAGATGTTTTCAAATTGTTTCATATTAGTTGGTTAGTATCTTTCGCTTAGTCAGCTTCGTTATCTACATGGTTTCAAATATAGGAAATGTGATAGAATGATTTTAAAGTGAATTGTAACATATTTTTATTTTGGAAATATAGGAAATGTGATGAATGATTTTAAAGTGAATTGTAACATATTTTCATTTTGGAAATAGGATTGGGGTGCCTATTTTGGAAATAGGATGGACGTGTTAAATAGAAATTTTCAAATATAGGAAATGGGATGCATGAGCTCAACTTTAATTGCAACATATTTTTATTTTGGACATAGGATGGAGGTGTAAAATATAAATTTTCAAATATAAGAAATGTGATGAATGATTTCAAATTGAATTGCAACATATTTTTATTTTGGAAATAGGATGGAGGTGTCAAATAGAATTGAAGACATGAGTAGATAGAAATTTTTGTTTTGGGAATGTGCTGAAATCATGTGCTTGAAATTTTTGTTTTGGGAATGTGCTGAAATCATGTGCTTGAAATTTTTATTTTGGAAATGTACTGATAAATAATTTCAGACTGAATTGTAGCATATTTTTATTTTGCAAATATGATGAAGGTCACAAATAGAATTAAATGCCTTACATATATTTGTTGGCTAGTATTTTATATATATATATATATATATATATATATATATATATATATATATATAATTTTTAAATAATAATTTTATTGTGTAAGGGAACAAAATTATATTAGGTAGATTTATAAATTATTAGAGAATAGTAAATCCATAGTATTATAAAATAAATAAGTTGTGTTTCTATAAAATAGTTGTCTTTAGGTTTAAAATATATATATATAACAACTTAGAAATTAAGTATTATCAAAGTCACTTGACTTCTTTTTCTTTCCCTTCTTTCTCTGTACTTTCTTGCCAAACCTTGATGATGTATTTACATGTATTATTTCCAACTCACACATTCACCACATAGGGTTGTTTTTTACTAGAATCAAAATTAATTTAAAAATATATTTTAAAAACAATATATCACCATTTAAAAAAAATCCGACTAAAAACCAAAAATGTTGAAAAATTAAGGCACCCTTTAAAATAAACATAAACATTAAAGGCGCTGTAAAATGCGAATTTGACAAGGTTCACTTCAGTCAAACCCTACAAAATCGGTGCTAAATTTTCGCATTTTTGAACCAAGACCGACCAATTTTATTTAAAAATGGTGATCTGACAGACACCCTTTACAATGGCTGTGAATCGACTCGAGGAATACTTTTCCAACTTCGAATATTGAAGACGGAAAGTGTGAAAGCATGGGCTTATCATCCATTTGCTTTGCTTTACGCAGAAGAATATAGAATAATCACATCAAAAATACTGCCCCCGAATTTTTCTAGTCATGGACATGCCTTGGTTTTACTACCCTCTGCCTATGTTTTCCGAAGCCAGCTTTTGGGTGTACAGCGCAGAAGAAAAGCGTAATGAACCTCCTATACGCAACTTTGGCAGATATTTTGATTTGAGAGGTGGTGTTATATTCTCATCAACTTGGTCACACTAGTGACAAGGTGTATGTGATGTGACGAAACCTGTCACAGCAAATGCACAGTAATTAATATTAAAGAGGATTGGAACCAATTATTTGTCGATATTAAACTACATTTAACCCATATTCTATGTATAATACACGGCTCTTCAACCATTGAAGTGCATAGTTTAAATGGAAATCTAACCTGTGGGTGGAAAGTGCAGAGAAAGTGGAGCTATAGTACACAAATTATTCCATTTTTGGACTATATAACCATGGCGCTCGCCCAGGTTATCACAAACCATAACGGGGAGCAACTCAGTTCTTGCAGCAATTTTCTAAATGTTTATAGTTCCGATCTTCTACTTTGCCATGGATTTGCAGCGGGTGTTCGCCGCTGCACTAGATATGCGAATTCTCGGCTATCTTGCAGTGGCCATCGTATCCGCTTGCCTCTTTTACAGGCGACTTTGCCCCTCTTTGAAGTTGCCCCCTGGTCCCCGTGGTTGGCCCATAATCGGGCACCTGCATCTTATGGGAAAATTGCCTCACAGATCCTTGGATCGACTCTGCAAAACATATGGCCCACTCATGTATATGAGACTCGGATCCGTGCCCTGTGTCGTCGCCTCCACGGCTGAGATGGCACGAGAATTTCTCAAGACCAACGACGTCATATTCGCTTCCCGCCCTCGGGTGGCTGCCGGGAAATACACCGTCTGCAACTACTCCGACATCACCTGGTCTCCCTACGGCGAGCACTGGCGCCTCGGAAGGAAACTCTGCCTCATGGAGCTTTTCAGCGCCAAGCGACTCGAATCGTTCGAGTACATCAGAGTAGAAGAGGTGGCTCGGATGATACGTTCCGTGTTCGAGACATCCCGGCGGGGCCTCCATGTAGAAATCAGAGAAGAAACGACCAATGTTAGCAATAATATAATTTCTCGGATGGTGTTGGGACGAAGGTACTTGGACGAGAAGGCCGGGAACAAGATAAAGCCCGCGGAGTTCAGGGAGATGTGGGAGGAGCTGTTTGTGCTCAACGGGGTTTTTAATATTGGAGACTTTATACCGTGGCTGGCCTGGCTGGATCTCCAGGGTTATGTCAGGCGTATGAAGAAGTTGAGCAGGCGGTTGGATGATTTCCTGGAGGAGGTGTTGGAAGAGCACGAAAGGCGAAGGAGGGGCGTGGAGAATTATGTGGCGAAGGATATGGTGGACGTTCTGCTGCAGCAGGCCGATGATCCCCAGTTGAATCTGAATCGAATCAAAGTCAAAGCATTCACTCAGGCACGCACTTTAAGTTTTACCAATCCTTTTTAATTTTCTGAACCCTTTGAATTGCTATATTTTTTATGAGGTTTTACCAATCCTTTTTAATTTTCTGAACCCTTCGAATTGCTATATTTTTTATGAGGATTTACCAATCCTTTTTAATTTTCTGAACCCTTTGAATTGTGTGTGTGCAGGACATCATAGCGGGCGGCACCGAGAGCTCTGCGACGCTCGTGGAGTGGGCGCTGGCGGAGCTCCTGAAAAAACCAGAAACCTTTGAAAAGGCGACGGAAGAGCTGGACAGAGTGGTGGGAAGAGAACGGTGGGTAGAGGAGAAAGACATTGGCGGGCTGGAGTATCTGCAAGCGATCGTGAAGGAGATGATGAGGCTCCACCCGGTGGCTCCCATGCTCGTCCCCCGTCTCTCCACGGAGCCGTGCAAGATCGCCGGTTACGATATTCCTGCGAACACAAGGCTGCACGTTAACGTGTGGACTATCGCCCGGGATGCAGAGTTTTGGGAGAAGCCCGACGAGTTCCGACCGGAGAGATTCCAAGGGAGCGCGTTGGACGTGAAGGGAAGAGATTACGAGCTGCTGCCGTTCGGGACGGGGAGGAGGATGTGCCCGGGATATAGTCTGGGACTGAAAGTAGTTCATTTGGGTTTGGCTAATCTGATTCATGGATTCAACTGGTGCCTGCCTGATGGTCAGAGCCCCGAGGACTTGGATATGGGCGAGACCTTTGGTTTGTCCACGCCTAAAACACACCCTCTCGTCGCAATGGCCCGACCTCGCTTGCCTTCGCATCTCTACAATATCTGCCCGTCCCAACAGCAGACCTAAATATCATGCAATCCTTATATTTACTGAAAGATACATCCTGCTTTCGTGGTTTACAATTAAGGGCCCGTTTATAATATACGATCCTACTCTTAAGTAAATGTACTATCCACTTCAAATATGTCCTCATTTGTACGGGCATTATTAATAATAAATAATATTTTTTGTGGTGTATCCGAGGGGAAGTTTCTTTCTTTAAAATTTCAACCATTATTGAATCCGGGTAAATGTTCATTTTATTTTTATATTTATTAATGGCAAATTTAAAATTAGATTATAACCACTGAATTTAACATAAAAGTGTGTACCATAAAGTTGTACAGATACATCTCGACCCGGGAAGGATCATGGAACGATCTTGGTGGATTAGGATGCTTTTTCTTTTGTCTCACGCAGAGGAGACATTTAAAGTGTTGTTGAGCAGGGAAGGGATATGTATTCCCTCGGTGCATCCGGATGTTTTTTCTAACACAATTCTTCTCTCCGTAATTGGAAAGTAGAAAACCTTGGAGAGTAGAAAAAAATTCTTCTCTCATAATTGGGAAGTGGGAAGTAGAAAACATTGGAAAGTGGAAAAAAATCATAATAGGAAAGTAGAAAATCATAGAAATTTTAGTATGATTTTGATAAAATTAGGGCATAAATTTTTATAAATCTGGGTTACACTTATTATTATTATTAAGTTTAAAAATTTTAAGTGTCTTGGAGTTTTGATGATATTGAATCTATTTTATTTATAAAAAACACAATTCAATATTACAACATAAAGGGAGGTTTTAAGACAATTTTTGGTTAAATTGTCTTAATTTGAGACAAGAAAACTTGTGTATTGTCTTTAAGCGGGTGTCTCAAATCAAATTGTCTTAAAATATTGTCTCTATAAAGACAATAAATAACACAAGCATTTTTGTCTCTCCAAAGACAATTTCATTTTTGTTTCTCCAAAGACAGTTTCATTTATTGTCTCTCCAAAGACAATAGTTGGGATTAAAGACATATTGCCTTTATGGAGACAATGTTTTTAATCCTATCTATTGTCTCTCTGGAGACAATATAAAACAATGAATCCAGAAGAATATCTCACCATTAAAATAAATCAATATGAAATATTTAATTAAAAAAATATACAATATCATTGAATAATTCATGTTAGGATACAGTGGAATCGAACCACTAACCCCCTGCATAGCAGGTGCTCTTCCATTGAGCTAACACCTTTTAAAGAATTATGTGAGGAGTTATGGCAGTCCTTGAAATTGTATAATAGGCATTGATTTTTAAAAAATGTTCAACACAAATGGCATAATCATTGTAAAATATATAATCATGCAAGCCCCTATTTTTAACTTAATAAAAAAATAACTCAATGGAGTTAGCTCACTATGACACCCTTGTAGCTTGACTTGCACAAAAAGCTAATAATAAACAATAATCTACAAACAAATTAATCTAGCAATACAAAAAAAATTAACTATAATCAGCACAAGAAATACAACCACCACCCAAAGAGCCACCAACTTGCTAGTAGGCATTGATCAACATGTATGATCTATAGCCAGCTTCAAATTTCAGACCTTCATAGTCTTGAGTCCATCCAGCCACCTACATGAATTAAGACAACATAGCCAGAAACAAATAATACTAATTAATACCATAAGTAAAACTTTCAACAAATAATAGTAAGTAATAGCTTCACTATTTCTTGGCAAGTAACTTATAATAGGTAAGATATTTCTTGACAACTAACTTGTAATCGGTATTGTAAGATTTTAGAAAAAGTTGAAGTGAAAAATGTATAAAAGATTGTCATGAAACCAAGGTTGCCATGCTCTTTTGATAGGAAGCTTAAGTTGATCCATACAATATCTGGTCGATATGACTGAGACTCGGGCATCAGTATCTCCACTGCAACATTTTCAATAAACCAAAAATATATCATATAATCAAATTTTTACTTGTAACATAGAAAAAAATCAAGGTGTTGGAGCATGTCAGCTAAGTTTAGTATGGAAATGATTGCATACCTATATACCCATATGCGAAGGCCTCCTATGAGTTTTTGATATATGGAGAGCACAAAGTCTGGGGCATCCTTCCAAGTGTCAAAGAGGGTGTAACTGCAAAATTTGAAGTATGTCATTAATTACTTGTGCCCCAAAAGGTGAAAAGAGAGGTCGATAAGGTATTTAAATTTTAAAAGTTCTATTTTGATTTTCATAATCAAGCAAATAGAAATTGAGACATTTTAAATTCAAAAATTTGTACTTTAATTTTCATAATCAAGCAAATAGCAATTGCAGCATTAAATTTTAGTTTTTTTTTGTATTTTTTTTCTTAAGCTTATAATATGTAAGTCTATCAGAATTGGTTAACGAAAGCATTTTGGAATGTCATCACAAAAACTCGAACATTAAATAGTAGACACTCAAAATGCCAATGCCTTCTAAAAATCACGAAAGTAAATTAATCATGTCATATTTTAAAGTAGTCTAACTAATAGATGAGATGATATTTTTTGGGCATCCCTCCCTTGTATATATTTTAATGAAAGGAAACTCGGATATAAATAAGGAATGGGACCTATGATAAACTTTTACTGCACTCGTTTTCTTGTTGCTATGGTTGGATTAATTAATCATTTGCATTGAAGACAACTTTATGGTGTGAATAAACATATCTGATAGACTTCCTCATAATACCTTTGCTAGCACAGGATTCATCCATGGGTGTTCACCATATGAAGTGCATAAAATCATAGAAATTTTAGTATGATTTTGATAAAATTAGGGCATAAATTTTTATAATTCTGGGTTACACTTATTATTATTATTAAGTTTAGAAATTTTAAGTGTCTTGGAGTTCTGATGATATTGAATCTATTTCATTTATAAAAAACACAGTTCAACACTACAACATAAAGGGAGGTTTTAAGACAATATTTAAGACAATTTTTGGTTAAATTGTCTTAATTTGAGACAAAAGAAAACTTGTGTATTGTCTTTAAGCGGGTGTCTCAAATCAAATCGTCTTAAAATATTGTCTCTATAAAGACAATAAATAACACAAGCATTTTTGTCTCTCCAAAGACAATTTCATTTTTGTTTCTCCAAAGACAGTTTCATTTATTGTCTCTCCAAAGACAATAGTTGGGATTAAAGACATATTGTCTTTATGGAGACAATGTTTTTAATCCTATCTATTGTCTCTCTGGAGACAATATAAAACAATGAATCCAGAAGAATATCTCACCATTAAAATAAATCAATATGAAATATTTAATTAAAAAAATATACAATATCATTGAATAATTCATGTTAGGGTACAATGGAATCGAACCACTAACCTCCTGAATAGCAGGTGCTCGTCCATTGAGCTAGCACCTTTTAAAGAATTACGTGAGGAGTTATGACAGTCCTTGGAATTGTATAATAGGCATTGATTTTTAAAAAATGTTCAACACAAATGGCATAATCATTGTAAAATATATAATCATGCAAGCCCCCATTTTTAACTATATAAAAAAATAACTCAATGGAGTTAGCTCACTATGACACCCTTGTAGCTTGACTTGCACAAAAAGCTAATAATAAACAATAATCTACAAACAAATTAATCTAGCAATACAAAGAAAATTAACTATAATCAGCACAAGAAATACAACCACCACCCAAAGAGCCACCAACTTGCTAGTAGGCATTGATCAACATGTATGATCTACAGCCAGCTTCAAATTTCAGACCTTCATAGTCTTGAGTCCATCCAGCCACCTACATGAATTAAGACAACATAGCCAGAAACAAACAATACTAATTAATACCATAAGTAAAACTTTCAACAAATAATAGTAAGTAATAGCTTCACTATTTCTTGACAAGTAACTTATAATAGATAAGCTATTTCTTGACAACTAACTTGTCATAGGTATTGTAAAATTTTAGAAAAAGTTGAAGTGAAAAATGTATAAAAGATTGTCATGAAACCAAGGTTGCCATGCTCTTTTGATAGGAAGCTTAAGTTGATCCATACAATATCTGGTCGATATGACTGAGACTCGAGCATCAGTATCTCCACTGCAACATTTTCAATAAACCAAAAATATATCATATAATCAAATTTTTACTTGTAACAGAGAAAAAAATCAAGGTGTTGGAGCATGTCAGCTAAGTTTAGTATGTCAATGCTTGCATACCTATATACCCATATGCGAAGGCCTCCTATGAGTTTTTGATATATGGAGAGCACAAAGTCTGGGGCATCCTTCTAGGTGTCGAAGAGGGTGTAACTGCAAAATTTGAAGTATGTCATTAATTATTTGTGCCCCAAAAGTTGCAAAGAGAGGCCGATAGGGTATTTAAATTAAAAAAGTTCTATTTTGATTTTCATAATCAAGCAAAAAGAAATTGAGACATTTTAAATTCAAAAAGTTGTACTTTAATTTTCATAATCAAGCAAATAGCAATTGCAGCATTAAATTTTAGTTTTTTTTGTATTTTTTTTTCTTAAGTTTATAATATGTAAGTCTATCAGAATTGGTTAACAAAAGCATTTTGGAATGTCATCACAACAACTCGAACATTAAATACCAGACACTCAAAATGCCAATGCCTTCTAAAAATCACGAAAGTAAATTAATCATGTCATATTTTAAAGTAGTCTAACTAATAGATGAGATGATATTTTTTGGGCGTCCGTCCCTTGAATATATTTTAATGAAAGGAAACTCGGATATAAATAAGGAATGGGACCTATGATAAACTTTCACTGCACTCGTTTTCTTGTTGCTATGGTTGGATCAGTTAAACATTTGCATTGAAGACAACTTTATGGTGTGAATAAACATATCTGATAGAATTCCTCATAATACCTTTGCTAGCACAGGATTCATCCATGGGTGTTCACCATATGAAGTGCCAGCATAATGAATTACTCCATTATGATCACCATCACGTATGTACAAGAGTTGCTTAAAGCTCGATGGTCTTGGATGGAACATGATTAAATTACCTAGCTGCTGCCCTTGAGTGTTTACGCCAAATGACTTTGAAAGGTGCCTGTACCCATATATTTTGAGATCAAGTATTATTAAGTAGAAAAAAAGGCCATCAATCTTGAAAAAGAATACATAAATAGGAACTGTTCAGTAACGTACACTGCCTCACTCTCATTTTTGTAGTCCTTGGTAAAACAGTAGAACTGGTCGATTATGATGGGATTTCTGACATTCTGCACGTAAATATTCTGAAAGGTTACGCCAGTCACTGATTCGATGCCACCCTGCACCAATAGTCCAACAAAACATGGGTTAAAATTGCCATGCCCTGTTTCCATGGCCATGTCCTGTTTCGCAATAAATGCCTTTGGACTGATTAGAGAATATTGTGGCGTTTTATATATTTGTCTTGATTCGCAGGCCATTGTCTGAGTTCTTAATGAATGCGTTACTCACACTTACATTAGAAACACATGCTTGTGAGTTGTGATTCCCGAGACCTCCAATGCTGGTGAGAATTATCAATAGTAACTAGCAATTGTACCGGTAGGTGCAAGGGAACGCCGAAAGGAAAGGAAGAGGCATGAATTATGTTGTTGTTATTTTATGTCAGTCACTTGCATCTCAGATTCGAGTCATGATTGAGAAACATCTTGCTAAGGTCAGGCGTTAGGCCAGTCTTGGTCATCATGAATTAAGGAGGTGTCAGGTTTGGTTTGAATTTGGCTTAGGTTTTCAGTCTGATGTATGAAGAATGAGAATGTGTAGACCTGGCGGTTTTGGATTTAGTGCACACGAATGAGCAAAGTACAGGTTCTTAGAAATCAGCATTTGAGAGATAGCATGAGCAACAGACATTTCAGGTCAAAAACTTGATAATGTTGTATGTTTCACTGTTTCTGATTTTATTTTTCTTCTGGCTGAATTTTACACCATATAGAGCCTCTGTGAAGTTAGTGGGGCAGGATGTCGAAACTTTGAATACATCCTCTTGTCTGGGATGAAGTCAAACAACCACTTGGTAGAGCCTTGTATTTTTGGCCATCATGTCTTGTTAGCACATTCAGTTGCTGTGGAGCTGTACAGGAAAAAATATGAGGCAAAGAAAAATGGATGGATTGGATTTTAGTAATTTTAGAAAAATGTAAGATACATCTTACTAATAAATCCAAAGATGTAGCTGCAACTCAAAGAGAAAATGATTTTATGCTGGCAAGGTACGTACTGGTAATTTCATTCTCATTTATGAGCTGGAGGTTGTGTGCGCTTGGTATTATGGAAAGAAAAAGAATATTCTGATTCAACAAAATGGGGACACATTTATAAAAATGCAATGCCAAGTTAAAAGGTAGTCTGCTCAAAAACCATGATTTACAAATGTCAGAATTGTACATACAATGCATGTTAAAACAAATATCAATCAGACTCAAATCTGCATGCATGGTAAATGTAGAATCAATAACAGCCCAATAATAATTGGATGTTTCAAGTAGCATTTTAAAGTAGTCTAACTAATAGATGAGATGATATTTTTTGGGCGTCCGTCCCTTGTATATATTTTAATGAAAGGAAACTCGGATATAAATAAGGAATGGGACCTATGATAAACTTTCACTGCACTCGTTTTCTTGTTGCTATGGTTGGATCAGTTAAACATTTGCATTGAAGACAACTTTATGGTGTGAATAAACATATCTAATAGACTTCCTCATAATACCTTTGCTAGCACAGGATTCATCCATGGGTGTTCACCATATGAAGTGCCAGCATAATGAATTACTCCATTATGATCACCATCACGTATGTACAAGAGTTGCTTAAAGCTCGATGGTCTTGGATGGAACATGATTAAATTACCTAGCTGCTGCCCTTGAGTGTTTACGCCAAATGACTTTGAAAGGTGCTTGTACCCATATATTTTGAGATCAAGTATTATTAAGTAGAAAAAAAGGCCATCAATACTGAAAAAGAATACATAAATAGGAACTGTTCAGTAACGTACACTGCCTCACTCTCATTTTTGTAGCCCTTGGTAAAACAGTAGAATTGGTCGATTATGATGGGATTTCTGACATTCTGCACGTAAATATTCTGAAAGGTGACGCCAGTCACTGATCCGATGCCACCCTGCACCAATAGTCCAGCAAAACATGGGTTAAAATTGCCATGCCCTGTTTCCATGGCCATGTCCTGTTTCGCAATAAATGCCTTTGGACTGATTAGAGAATATTGTGGCGTTTTATATATTTGTCTTGATTCGCAGGCCATTGTCTGAGTTCTTAATGAACGCGTTACTCACGCTTGCATTAGAAACACAGGCTTGTGAGTTGTGATTCCCAAGACCTCCAATGCTGGTGAGAATTATCAATAGTAACTAGCAATTGTATCGGTAGGTGCAAGGGAACGCCGAAAGGAAAGGAAGAGGCATGAATTATGTTGTTGTTATTTTATGTCAGTCACTTGCATCCCAGATTCGAGTCATGACTGAGAAACGTCTTGCTAAGGTCAGGCGTTAGGCCAGTCTTGGTCATCATGAATTAAGGAGGTGTCAGGTCTGGTTTGAATTTGGCTTAGGGTTTCAGTCTGATGTATGAAGAATGAGAATGCATAGACCTGGCGGTTTTGGATTTAGTGCACACGAATGAGCGAAGTACAGGTTCTTAGAAATAAGCATTTGAGAGATAGCATGAGCAACAGACATTTCAGGTCAAAAACTTGATAATATTGTATGTTTCACAGTTTCTGATTTTATTTTTCTTCTTGCTGAATTTTACACCATATAGACCCTCTGTGAAGTTAGTGGGATAGGATGTCGAAACTTTGAATACATCCTCTTGTCTGGGATGAAGTCAAAAATCCACTTGGCAGAGCCTTGTATTGTTGGCCATCATGTCTTGTTAGCACATTCAGTTGCTGTGGAGTTGTACAGGGAAAAATATCAGGCAAAGAAAAATGGATGGATTGGATTTCAGTAATTTTAGAAAATTGGATGATACCTCTTACTAATAAATCCACAGATGTAGCTGCAACTCAAAGAGCAAATGATTTTATGCTGGCAAGGTACGTACTGGTAATTTCATTCTCATTTATGAGATGGAGGTTGTGTGCGCTTGGTATTATGGAAAGAAAAAGAATATTCTGATTCAAAAAAATGGGGACACATTTACAAAAATGCAATGCCAAGTTAAAAGGTAGTCTTCTCAAAAACCATGATTTACAAATGTCAGAATTGTACATATAATGCATGTTAAAACAAATGTCAATCAGACTCAAATCTACATGCATGGTTAATGCAGAATCAATAACAACACAATAATAATTAGATGTTGCAGGTAGCATTTTACCTAGCATCTCGATGAGGAGCTCTTGTTAAGAATTTACTTAGCATCCTATGTTAAGAATATAGTGAGGAATTCATTTATCATTGGAGTTCCTAGGCCCCTATATAAAAGTTTCTTTGATCTTTTGATGCAGGAGCATCAGACCACAATTCAAATTAAACGTTGCGAAGGGTGAAACATGGATAACCATTTGTAAATGGGGGAAAATTTCTGTGAAATAGAGCTGAAACAATGGAAGCGATAAGTCTCTAGAAGACTATATAAATTGTAATTATCTGCCATGTAATCGAACAAAGAGATTCAGGGGATTAGTTGAGCGATTGAGGGAGAAGAACTCGTGGATCTTAGATGATCCACTCACTTGAAATTTCTTTATAAAGGTGAGTCTGTATTGTATGATAGGAATGGAGAGAAGAGCAAAATGTAGCCACAGGTAAAATTTGTAATTCAGGCTAGAGTGGCCTTATCCTATAACTCGAGTTTAGTGTATTAATGAGATTTGTGTGTTTTATTTGATTTGGACTTCTTAATATATATGTATGTTCTTTTTGTTAATTAACAGACTGTGTGAATGTGAGCGAGAGGATGAAGTTCCTATGAAATTCGCATAGAGGAAGATATGGTAGAGCATGGATTATTGAATGAAAAAACCCATCGACAGGAATTAGAGTGAAGGATGAAGCAATGGAGAAGAGTCGTGTGAAGGATGAGCGGATGGTCATGATTAGATCGCAGATTTGAGGGGAAGAGATTGACGGTCAAGATGACATCGCAAGCTAAACAAAATAACTTGTGATGCGATGAAGAGAAGACTACGTGTCGTCGGAGAAGGGAGAGTAGTGAGGACCGCTAGATCCTGGCACAAATCAATGGTAGATGGCAAATCAAAAATTCACACATCACAGAATTTAGTAGATAACATTAAGTCTTCACTGGGTATGTTATATTTCTTGTGATGCAATGAGGAGAAGGGCCACGTGTCAGCATTGCGCATTAGCGCACATCGCATGATTTATGGTTTAACCATTATTGTATAGAGTTAAACTTGCGGGCGACGATTTGTGATAAGACGAGGAAGTTGTGATGTTGCGATGTGACATCTTCATCACAACTTCGCACTAGTAAAACTATAAGTTCGTTGTTAAATTTATTTATTAAGTTTGCCGATATGCGATGTGCTGTGGTTGGTCACTGAATTGTGGGACCCTAGAACCACCATTCCGCATGTATGCATGTTGTTTGGGGAAGATTGCGAGTTGTTTAAAAACTGCTAAAGTAGTGATAAAGTAACCTCTTTTTTATTTCTTCCATATGTATGTTTATAAAACTCCAATATTGTAATCTGTTGCGAGTAAAGGGAGTTTATGTGGGCCATAACCCACAGGTCCACGCTAATATGTTAAAATGCAGTTTCGTGCTGCAACATCTTTATTGGAGCCTAGCAGGGGATGGGTATTGTTTGAGGGATTATGGGGTAGAGAAGTAAATCTTATCCCTTAGGTTGTGAAAATTGATGAGAAAGAGAGATAAGTGGGTGGAATTGTTGTAATAATCACAAAACTATCAATTTATTGTGTATTAACTTGTTTCTGTCGATTGTATATGTAATGTATCTAGTGAGGATAATATTGGGTACCTAGGGTGGTACCAAAGAACATAGAACATTCCCATACCATAATACTGGAGCCCTTGCAATGGCATGCATGAATTCTCATCAAAACAGAAAACGAAGACACTGAAGCATAATTGTGGACCTCGGATGGATCCACCAAAAAAATTACACCAAATGGTTTTCATCCTTGGGATCAAACTAGAAATGGCCTTGCCAAGTTCTCAACAAAGATAAAAGAGATAGATAACTCAGGATGATCTCAATGCCTAGGTCCTATCCCCTTTTATAGGCTTTATGGACTCTTTATAAACCTTATTTATTATTTTCCCTTGAAAAATGAAGGAAAATATCATGAGTAGATACCATGGGAAAATACCACAGTAAATACCATGGGAAGATTCCTTCCATTTTGACTATATCAAGAAAAGGGAATATTACGAATCCCCCCACCCCAAGATTGCTTTCCCTCAAGATATCAACATCCATCCATAGAAGACACATCTATATACTGATATAAAGATCTCATACAAACTAGTTTGTTATTCCATGCTTCCATGCTAAATGATCATGAATAGATCCTTTGATACATGGATTCCAAAAAATCCTCTGCTCATTCCTGCCCTCAATAGATTCATTTGGATCCTAGTGCCACCTAAGTCCTCAGACTTGTGGATTATGATACCATCTCAACCCTCCATCATTATCCGTGCCTAAGGGCCCAAGCTACAAAATTCCCTTGTCTAAGAGTATCTTGCTAGGAATCATCCCATCAATAGGGGTCCAACTCATAATATCTCGCCAATCCATACCGTGGGAAGGATCTAATGCATGAATGTATGCACATGGAATAAGTCTACTCTGTTAATTTTTCATGATGCTCAACTCAAGCTGCTCCACCTGATTACCCAACATGATCCATTTATAACTCTGTGTAGAAATTTAATACAAAATGCATGTATATCATGGATTCTCCTGATCTAAAAATATGCCACTGTTAAATACAAAATCACTTCAACAAATCTTTGTGAAATTTAAAACACAAACGTGAATTACAATATCATGAAGAAAGATCAATCACACATAACACAGATAATTTACTGGGGAAATATTATAGCTAAAAACCCCACTATATTCTATTATGTATTATATCATGGATCATGAAACAATTGCATACAAAGCTCTAATCAAAGAGCTCTTAGTACATGAGCTAACTGTTTCACATTGTCATACAAAAATCGGCAAGTTCCTTAGCCAATTTACTGTCTCCAGATAGTCTGCCTCCACTACGAGATCCCAGCTGATAACCATCCCTGAATGAGTGCAATATTGCTTGCCTTGACTGCGCAATAATCATGGGCACATCCAATGTGTGTGCAGTTGCATGTGTGCAACCAAATAATGTTAGAACTGATAGTTTACTTCCCTTTCACCTAGATCTCAACTGGGTCTCCACTAGATCTGACATTCATGCAGTTAATAATAGTAAATCTTCAGTTGCATGTGAGACCAATGATTGTGAATTAATTAATATTTAATTCACTTTATCTCTCACTAGTGTATATTCAGTTACAACTAGCACAACTGAGTTTAACTCACTTAATTGAGTTGAACTACTTTACAAATTGCATAACTACACTTCGAATCACTCAGTTACAACTAAGTCAACCTGCATGTCCCACCAACCAACCACTTAACTCGAAATTTCTTTAGCTAACTAATTTTCCACTTCAGTTAACTATTTCCAAGTGCTCATTCAGAATAGAATATAGTTTATTGTCCAACTAATATTAAGGGATAATAATATTAGACATGCATCTACAAATAGACATGAAATCTATAAATAGAATTTGCACATACATCTATAAATAGACATACACCTAAAACTAGCCTGAGGCTCCCTCCTAGTGTAGGTGCTTCATTTTCAATAGGATCTTCTTATTTAATTTCAACACTCCCTCTCAACAAGAAATGGATTATCCTTCACCCCGATCCTGTCTATATCGTATTCGAATTTTCTCCTTGTGAGCGCCTTCATTAGAATATCTGGATCCTGATCTTCCATGGGAATGTACTGAAGCAACATGATCCCTCTGCACATAATATCTGAGATTATGGTACCAGATATCTATATGCTTAGATCTATAATGAAACATAGGATTAATAGAGAGTTTAATGCAATTTTGATTATCACAATGAATCACTATCAGATCTAAATGAGAACCGAAAAAACAAACCAAGATATTTCTCAAACAAATAGCCTCACATGCGGCTTGACTCGCTAACATGTATTCCATTTCCGTTGAACTGAGTGCCACAGATCTTTGCTTCTTGCTGTACCAAGAAACAACTGTAGACCCAATACTAAAGATCCCCCCTGATGTGCTCTTTCTGTCCGTTGGACTTCCAACCCAATCTGCATCCGTTAAGCCATGCAACTTCGCTCCATCCATTTTTTTGTACCATAAACCATACTTTGATGTGCCCATCAGGTATCTCAGGACATGCTTACCCTCCTTCCAAAAGATATTTGTAGGCTTAACCATAGCTTGACTCAACTGGTTAACCGCATAGCAAATGTTTGGTCTCGTGTTCACTGGATACATTATCGAACCCACTAACTGTCAATAGATAGTAGCATCCACTACCTCTTAGAAGTAGCATCCTCTTTCCTCCAGTTTCCTGGAAGAGGAGTATCTATGGGTTTGCAACCCTCCATGTGAAACTTACCCAATATCTCCCTTACATCCTTGCCTTCAGACACAAAATGTTCACCATCTTGCTGCCATATTTCTAATCCAAGGAAATAATGAAGGAGGCCCATATCCTTCATCTTGAACTCCTTTTCAAGATCCTCCTTGCATGAATGTATCAGTTGCTCATCAACAGTCAATATTAAATCATCAACATAAAGAACAATGATTAAAAGCTTATGCTCCACCACAATTTGGTATAGGTTTGCATATGCTTCACTTTTGGTGAAGCCTAGTCCAGTGAAATAGTTGTCTATCGGAGTGTACCAAGCATGGGGTGATTTCTTCAGCCCATTGTTGGTCGCTTTAATTGTTTTAACAATTCAAGCACCACATAAATTGTCAACCCGGGAAGGTCTGTTTATTCCAAAGGCAATCATGCACTGGATATGCTCAATTCCAAAAGCAAGGAAATGTTGTAGTAGAAATCACACAATTAACAATCATACAGACTATTCACACCCTGTTTTAGCAAAGCTGAAGCCTACTTGTGTTACAGGAGACACAATTCCTCTATTGCAGTCTTTCATTAAAAGAATTCTAAGAAAAGATAATGAAAGGAAATCACCCTGCAGAAAAGGAAATCAATCAACCATAACAGGGAACAGGACCCTATTCCTCCAAACAGGAATCTTCAGCACCTGTTGCCTGATACTAAGCACACTATAGAAAAAGATCAAATCAAGGAAAACAGGACCCTATTCCCATGAACAGGAATCTTCAGCACCTGTTTCCTGATATCAATAACACTGCAGAAAAAGAGAATCAAGCTACGGGGAACAAGACCCTATTCCTCCGAACAGGAATCTTCAGCACCTGTTTCCCGGTATCAATCACACATTCAAACAAATAATGGAAAAAGATCTCTTGACTTCTTTAAGAATGAATGATACAAAACTGATGCAGTGTTAAAGAAAACAGAGTGCTTAAAGAGCTACAGAACTATGTAAACTATTCTTCAGTAAACAGAGTTGAATTAAGGTGAAAATAACATAAAGAAATTTAACAAACTACAGGAGTGATCGGGTGAATCTTGTGATGAAGGCGGGCCCTTTCCTTCTCACAAGATTCCCCAGAGGAAAGAGTTAAATTGAAGCACTCAAAAGAAACCTTTATTCATCTGTCAAAAAGGAATGATACATTACAATGGAGTCTTGCTCCTTTGCGCTCAAAAATAATGTCTCTCCTGCAGTCTCTAACGCCCCCTCTAATGATGATGTCTCCTCTTTTTAAAGAGGAGACATCTATTGCAGTTACATTAGAGAAATCCTATATTTATCCAAATCTGTTCTTCTATCTTAAAACAGGGTCTTTCTATTCTTCCATAGAAAAATATTGTTACAACAGATACAAAAAGGTACTGGCTTCAGAACAATCCGTGTAACAACTTTCCTTGCTTGTCTTCGTCTTGTTGCCATCGTTCCTGAAATGCTCTTTCAAGATTGCAAATCACGAGTAGTGACGGAATGTACGTGCCCGCTGACTGTTTCAGCAACAGATTTGACTGTTTCAGCAACGAAGTCAACTGTTTCAACAACGGCCGATTGTTTCAGCAACAACACGTTCCTTATCATAAATTATCTGCGATCTTTTAGACTTGTGTTAGCAACGATCTACCTTCGATTAATGATGAAATATAAGAGTAATGTGGAATTATATGTAAACAGATTAAATATATAGTAAAGAGAAGGATTTCATATACCTTTGGATAAAATGGATGAAAATTATACTGTAACCTTTTTAAATATAGCTATAAAGAGTAAGGTGGTGTCAAAATGTATGGTAAAAATGGTACATTGTGAGGTCCTAACATCCCCCCCAGCTGAAAGGGTTGCATGTCCTCAGGCAACTTTTAGTCCGAGTCTGAGTCTGAGTACTGAATCTTTGCATGCAAGTTACTAAAGCAATAACTATGGAAGGTGGCTTCTGTCAAAGATCTGAATCCCTGGTTACTCTGCAGTTTCTGCCATGCTACTGCCTCGTCCCTGTTAGCCAATTTGTAGTGAGGCTGATATTGTTCTGCCGGCATCCATAAGACAGGGAAGTGAAAATGATAACCAATCCAATTCTCGGCACATTTTGAATGCATCTGATATAGTTTGGTACCCTGGATAGTGCAGTTTGAAGATTATCAGGGCTAAAAGGATTATATTCTTGTCTTTCCTTACAGGATTGTTGCCAGAACATGGTGTTGGCCTTCAAGGCAGTAGTCTCTTTGACTCTGATTAACTGATGACACTTGAGGAGTATTGAGGACTGCAATTGATGTATGTACCTGCGCATTCCTGGCTTCTGCAAAAATCGATGGTATTCTGCTACAAAATGGCCGGATTTGAAGGTTCTGGTCTTATCCACAGGAGGCGATTATCCTCATTATGCCTACTTGCAATAAAATCAGTTTTCCATGTGATTTGATTGGCAAGAAATGAAACGAATGCCCTAATTTGTATATCACCAACAATTGGATTTAGGTTGACCTCTCTATTATCAGGCATAGCCTCATTATGAAGATAAAGTTCACAGAACAAATGTTGATCACTCGCGGAGGCCTCAGAAAATGTTTTGAAGAATTGTTCGGCTGTGAGCAACTCATGAGGTCTCCCATCCTTAATTGCTTTTAACTGAAAATAAGCAAGGCGTTCAGAAAGGAACAGGGAATAATTCAAGGAAGGTTTCCTGGTGGCTAAAATTTTTTGTACTAATGAAAACATCAGGACCAGTTTGTCTTTTAACTCCTTGATTTCTTTCTTGGAATCCTTAAACTGCTGAAGTGTCTGCTCCCAATTATCCCAGTTGGCATACATCTGATTCTACCAGGACAACTTATGCTGTTGTAACATTTTATCTTGATCAACAACATACTGCTTCTTCCACTTCTTGATTATCTCCAATTCTTTCCATGGTGGAGTCTGTGTCCCGGTATTATAAGTACTGGGTTGGGGCATAGTCTGAGTAGCTGAGCTGACTAACATAGGGAAGGATATCTGTGGCTTGGTTTCTTTTTCCAAACTTTTTAAGGGCCCCACTGGTTCTTGTGTGGCAGTGGGGAATTATTCTTTTGCTGCAACTGATGTGGATGCCTCAGGCACTAGGACTTTAACTATTTTGTATCCAGCCTGTTGGTAAATGTTTCCACATTCATGGCACATGTATTCTTTACATGGGTCATTCTTTTGTACTGATTCTGTATGTGCCAACATGTAGAGATTTAATTCTTTATCAAAGGCTTCCCTTTCCATTACCAACTCTTTTTTATAGGCCTCTAATTCTGACTTCAAAAATTCATTTTCCTCCAATAAAGATGCCATGGTGGGTGAACCCTGTGTGTTGGTTGCTTTTGTTGGAGTGGATTGCTGATCTGCAGCTGTAGCTGGTTCTTGTGTTTCAGCTACAGCTGGTTTCCTTATATTATCATGCTTGGTGTTTGGTTTTTGCACTTCAGCGGCTGGTTCTTGTGTTTCAGCTGCTGAGTGAGTAACTGGTTCTTGTGGAGCAGTTACTGTTTGAGTAGTAAACGATGTCATATTACCCTGGGCATCTGGTTCTTGTGGAGCAAGAATGGCGCTAGAAGCAATTAACCAACAAGCATAATCTTGGTGTGTACTTAGGCCACTAGGTTCAACACCATCTTCCACAAGTTGAAAAGTAAAGAGATAAAAACTAATGTAAGCGTTTAGAATAATCACACAAAGCCCCCATAACTGAGATAAATTTACATCTATCATAATAATAATAATCATAATCATAGGATGGTTGTTTTATGTATTGAACATAATCATAATAATGACCGAAGATAATAAGTAAAGAAGTAACACAAACAATTATCATGTCAGAGAATTTGCATTAACTCTTGCCCTACCTAATTCTCAACAAGGTGCTTATGAAGCAAAAGGAAACTAGCAGTGAAATACAGACTTGGATAAGAAAACAGAGCAGTCGTATTTTGAAGCAAGAAACAAATAACAATGCATTTCTAAAAACTACAAAATATAAATAATTGCTCTAATAAAATGTGTAAAACATTATGTGTATAGTATGCCTTCAAAGATATGAACAAGACATAGAACACAATTTTATGGAACATCAAAATCGAAAATACAGAAAATGAATTAAAAAAGAAAATTAACAATATATAGAAAATGCTATAGTGAAATGGATACAATTTGTGCAACGCATGTTGTCGCTATTGCAAGCAGAGATATGACTAATCTTAGAAGATTGAGTTTCAATTCAATGACACTAGCAATGCCAACACCCACCAAAAGGATGACAAGTGAAAATTGGATTTTTTGGCTTCAAAATATAGGAGGGGGTTGGCGAAGGGAGTCGACGCAGGGAAAGCTTGGTCCACCGGGAGGTCAGAGTTCAGTTGGGGGTCATCGGACGAAAAAGACCTTCGTCAAATAGAAAACTACATAAAAATATATTATTTTGTGATAATTTAGTTTTTTGAATTATTATTGTTTTGTTATAAGTTATGATTTTAAGTAAAATTTGTTAAAATTATAAGTTTAAATAGTATGATTTACATCATTTTAATATTCCAAAAAAATCGAAATTTCAAATTAATTTAAACATTTAAAAATATATTTTAAAAACAATATATCACCATTTAAAAAAAATCCGACTAAAAACCAAAAATGTTGAAAAATTAAGGCACCCTTTAAAATAAACATAAACATTAAAGGCGCTGTAAAATGCGAATTTGACAAGGTTCACTTCAGTCAAACCCTACAAAATCGGTGCTAAATTTTCGCATTTTTGAACCAAGACCGACCAATTTTATTTAGAAATGGTGATCTGACAGACACCCTTTACAATGGCTGTGAATCGACTCGAGGAATACTTTTCCAACTTCGAATATTGAAGACGGAAAGTGTGAAAGCATGGGCTTATCATCCATTTGCTTTGCTTTACGCAGAAGAATATAGAATAATCACATCAAAAATACTGCCCCCGAATTTTTCTAGTCATGGACATGCCTTGGTTTTACTACCCTCTGCCTATGTTTTCCGAAGCCAGCTTTTGGGTGTACAGTGCAGAAGAAAAGCGTAATGAACCTCGTATACGCAACTTTGGCAGATATTTTGATTTGAGAGGTGGTGTTATATTCTCATCAACTTGGTCACACAAGTGACAAGGTGTATGTGATGTGACGAAACCTGTCACAGCAAATGCACAGTAATTAATATTAAAGAGGATTGGAACCAATTATTTGTCGATATTAAACTACATTTAACCCATATTCTATGTATAATACACGGCTCTTCAACCATTGAAGTGCATAGTTTGAATGGAAATCTAACCTGTGGAAAGTGCAGAGAAAGTGCATAGTTTGAATGGAAATCTAACCTTTGGAAAGTGCAGAGAAAGTGGAGCTATAGTACACAAATTATTCCATTTTTGGACTATATAACCATGGCGCTCGCCCGGGTTATCACAAACCATAACGGGGAGCAACTCAGTTCTTGCAGCAATTTTCTAAATGTTTATAGTTCCGATCTTCTACTTTGCCATGGATTTGCAGCGGGTGTTCGCCGCTGCACTAGATATGCGAATTCTCGGCTATCTTGCAGTGGCCATCGTATCCGCTTGCCTCTTTTACAGGCGACTTTGCCCCTCTTTGAAGTTGCCCCCTGGTCCCCGTGGTTGGCCCATAATCGGGCACCTGCATCTTATGGGAAAATTGCCTCACAGATCCTTGGATCGACTCTGCAAAACATATGGCCCACTCATGTATATGAGACTCGGATCCGTGCCCTGTGTCGTCGCCTCCACGGCTGAGATGGCACGAGAATTTCTCAAGACCAACGACGTCATATTCGCTTCCCGCCCTCGGGTGGCTGCCGGGAAATACACCGTCTACAACTACTCCGACATCACCTGGTCTCCCTACGGCGAGCACTGGCGCCTCGGAAGGAAACTCTGCCTCATGGAGCTTTTCAGCGCCAAGCGACTCGAATCGTTCGAGTACATCAGAGTAGAAGAGGTGGCTCGGATGATACGTTCCGTGTTCGAGACATCCCGGCGGGGCCTCCATGTAGAAATCAGAGAAGAAACGACCAATGTTAGCAATAATATAATTTCTCGGATGGTGTTGGGACGAAGGTACTTGGACGAGAAGGCCGGGAACAAGATAAAGCCCGCGGAGTTCAGGGAGATGTGGGAGGAGCTGTTTGTGCTCAACGGGGTTTTTAATATTGGAGACTTTATACCGTGGCTGGCCTGGCTGGATCTCCAGGGTTATGTCAGGCGTATGAAGAAGTTGAGCAGGCGGTTGGATGATTTCCTGGAGGAGGTGTTGGAAGAGCACGAAAGGCGAAGGAGGGGCGTGGAGAATTATGTGGCGAAGGATATGGTGGACGTTCTGCTGCAGCAGGCCGATGATCCCCAGTTGAATCTGAATCGAATCAAAGTCAAAGCATTCACTCAGGCACGCACTTTAAGTTTTACCAATCCTTTTTAATTTTCTGAACCCTTTGAATTGCTATAATTTTTATGAGGTTTTACCAATCCTTTTTAATTTTCTGAACCCTTCGAATTGCTATATTTTTTATGAGGATTTACCAATCCTTTTTAATTTTCTGAACCCTTTGAATTGTGTGTGTGCAGGACATCATAGCGGGCGGCACCGAGAGCTCTGCGACGCTCGTGGAGTGGGCGCTGGCGGAGCTCCTGAAAAAACCAGAAACCTTTGAAAAGGCGACGGAAGAGCTGGACAGAGTGGTGGGAAGAGAACGGTGGGTAGAGGAGAAAGACATTGGCGGGCTGGAGTATCTGCAAGCGATTGTGAAGGAGATGATGAGGCTCCACCCGGTGGCTCCCATGCTCGTCCCCCGTCTCTCCACGGAGCCGTGCAAGATCGCCGGTTACCATATTCCTGCGAACACAAGGCTGCACGTTAACGTGTGGACTATCGCCCGGGATGCAGAGTTTTGGGAGAAGCCCGACGAGTTCCGACCGGAGAGATTCCAAGGGAGCGCGTTGGACGTGAAGGGAAGAGATTACGAGCTGCTGCCGTTCGGGACGGGGAGGAGGATGTGCCCGGGATATAGTCTGGGACTGAAAGTAGTTCATTTGGGTTTGGCTAATCTGATTCATGGATTCAACTGGTGCCTGCCTGATGGTCAGAGCCCCGAGGACTTGGATATGGGCGAGACCTTTGGTTTGTCCACGCCTAAAACACACCCTCTCGTTGCAACGGCCCGACCTCGCTTGCCTTCGCATCTCTACAATATCTGCCCGTCCCAACCGCAGACCTAAATATCATGCAATCCTTATATTTACTGAAAGATACATCTGCTTTCGTGGTTTACAATTAAGGGCCCGTTTATAATATACGATCCTACTCTTATGTTACATTTCATGAGTAAATGTACTATCCACTTTAAATATGTCCTCATTTGTACGGGCAATATTAATAATAAATAAATAATAATATTGTGGTGTCGCTGAGGGGAAGTTTCTTTCTTTAAAATTTCAACCATTATTGAATCCTGGTAAATGTTCATTTTATATTTTTATATTTATTAATGGCAAATTTAAAATTAGATTATAACCACTGAATTTAACATAAAAGTGTACCATAAAGTTGTACAGATGCATCTCGACCCGGGAAGGATCATGGAACGATCTTGGTGGATTAGGATGCATTTTCTATTGTCTCACGCAGAGGAGACATT